>WNWK01006125.1:15581-63446 GCA_009830355.1 Cherax destructor | reverse complement strand
ATATTATATATACATATATATATATATATATATATATATACATATATTATATAATAATTTATATATATATACATATATATATATACATATATATATATATACATATATACATATACATAAACGTATACATGTCGTGCCGATTAGGTAAAACTGGTCAATTAGCAAGAACTTATCTAAAATTAAGTCCTTTCTAAAATTTTCTCTTATACGTTTAAAGATATATTTTTTTCATTTATGTTAATGTAAGAATTTATAATTTTGTACCAAGAGAAACTTTGAAAACCTACCTAACCTTATTACAACAAGCGCAATTTAATTTAGCCTAACCCAACTAAATATATTTTAGATACGTTAACATTAATTTAATAATAAACAAACACAATGAAATATATTTTTTTCGTTATATTCAGAATGATTTTGGCGAAATTATTGCATACACAAATTTTCACTTGTCTTATATGGCAAGGTGAGCGTTGCTATTTAAGCCAAAATCGCAAGTTTTACCTAATCGGCACGACATATATATACATATATATATACATATATACATATATATATACATATATACATATATATATATATATTTTTTTTTTTTTTTTTTCAACAAGTCGGCCGTCTCCCACCGAGGCAGGGTGACCCAAAAAGAAAGAAAATCCCCAAAAAGAAAATACTTTCATCATCATTCAACACTTTCACCACACTCATACATAATCACGGTCTTTGCAGAGGAGCTCAGATACGACAGCTGAGAATTGTCCCTCCCAGCTGTCACTATCCCAGACCCCACCTTTAAAGTGTAGGCATTGTACTTCCCATTTCTTGGACTTGAGCAAGGGGCTAGTAACCCCTTCTCCTGTATATATTACTAAATATAAAAGGAGAAACTTTCGTTTTTCCTTTTGGGCCACCCTGCCTCGGTGGGAAACGGCTGACGTGTTGAAAGAAGAAGAATATATATACAGTGGTCCCTCGGTTTTCGCCGAAAATTCGTTCCAGAATGCTGCTCAAGTGCCATTACCGAACGAATTTACTTCCTTAAGAAATAATGCCACGTAGGTTAGTCTATTTCAGACCCCCAAAAATACACTTGCAACAGCACTTACGAAAATACACTTACATAAATGTTCGAGTTTGGAGATGCACGAAAACCGAGGGACCACTGTACAGTGGTACCTCGAGTTACGATGGTCCCCAAAATCGCCCTTTTATGGAAGTTTATTTTTTTAAATGCTTTTGTAGGTATATTTTTGGGGGTGTAAAAGGACTAGTCTATTTTACATTATTCCTTATGGGGATAAATTAGTTTGGTAATGGCACTTGAACAGCATTCTCGAACGAAAAAATATCGTAACTCGAGGTACCACTGTATATATATATTTTATTATATATATATATATGTATATATATTATATATCTATATATATATATACATATATATATACACATATATATATACACATATATATATACACATATATATATACACATATATACATATATATTTTAACCTAAAATTTATTTTAATATTTGATTTCAGTTATTTAGGAATAAAATACTGACAAACTACCAATCAAGAGAGGAATACTGAACTGTGATATTTATGCTGAGTTTAAGTACTTTTTATCATCACATTGATATTGTAATATGTTATCAAACAAGGAATGTTTAGCAAAAAAATTATGACCCATGTACCCCAGCTAAACTTTGTGCACACACACATACACACACATACGAAGCAACTAATAATTTTATGTATTCAATAAAATTTGAAAATTAACCTTTAAATATTACAAATGGTTGGATTAAACTGGCATAAAACAATATTAATTAATTTCTTATTTCTCCAACTGCTAATATACTGTATGTCTCTGAAAAACATTTACATGAAGCACTTAAATCATGCCAAAATTCAATATGAAAAATAGAGCAGCTGTGTTTGAATGTAGACAGATAACTGTTAATTATAAAAAAATTAGATAAAAAGGACTTCACTTTTGAATTTTACGATTTGAATGTTAGGCTAATTTACCTTCTCTTGATGGAGAGAACTTTCAGTTCAGTGACAAAGAACTTGTGGTGAGATTTTTCACTTGCGAAACTTTCCTGTTTGCGTAATACTTGACGAAGTAAAATGTGCTGCAGTGGTCATTAAGCATGCTGGTACAGTATTCAACATCTGGTACAACTATTAACTGTCAGCCAGAGCAGGGATTAATTGCAATACTGTATGTAAATGAGTGTGCCATTAGATAAATCTTATGCATAGCTATACTCCTTCTCTTCAATTTCATTATAATGCCAGAAGCAATTAGGATGGTTAAGCAACTATGAATACATTACATTAGTGTATGTGATACCATAAAAAACCTAATGATACTTTTTTTTTTTTGGGGGGGGGGATTTTTGTTTTGTATCTTACATAAACCTAACATGGTCTGAATAAACCTGAAGTGAAAAGATGAGAACTCTAAGGTCAGGCCAAACCAACTGCAACTGGTTTAAAAATCTTCAGAAAAAGATTACATTCACTAAACCAAGTTTTCAATTCTGAATATCTGTACCTGACTGACTGTAGTTACTGCCTCATCCAAATACTGATTTAAAACATTTTTCTCTATCACAAAACAGAAGAACCCCACAATTAATAGATGAAAACACTGCTTAAGTATGCACCTCATTTAGACATTCAGCTCTTGTTAAAGCTTTCAAGACTCTCGAATACTGATAAAGATCATATGCAAAAAACAATGCCTCATTAAAAGTTTGTATCTGCATAGTATTTTACTCTATATAATGATCACCAGTTCCTTATCTCTAACTTACAGTTATTGTATACAGTAGACCCTCATATTACACAGTATTTATGCTCCTGAAAATGCCGTGTTAGATAAATCTGTGTTATATAAACTGAAGAATTTATGGGGGGAAATAGGGTTATATTCCTGGTACCTCCCCCAAAAGCCAAAACTTTTTTTTAGACATCGAGATCTTACAAAAAAATGATAATGTTTTTGTTGCTTAAGACTACAAATGCAACAGAAATATTATTTACCTAAATTGTGGTTGCTGGTGTATGTCAGTGATTGTGAAGAGAGTGGAGATGCATGGTGTGGCCCTACTGGGCTGAGGTGGATGGTTGTTGGTTGTCGGCAAAAGTGGATGTTTGAGGTTCTGGTACTAAAGTTGATGGTTCTATTGGTGTCCATAAATTCTGTAATGGATCTCTGGCTTCTTTTACCCTGCAGTATATTATACATTATTCCACAAGCTTGGTACTGCCAGGTTGGAGTCAGAGTCCATTAATGCAACTATTTTTTTTATCACTTTTCTTGTGTAATTACACTTGAATGACTGAACTCCCCGATCCAGCAGTTGTATTAAGATATTGTATCTGGAGGTAAAAATACAACTTTTACATGTGGGGTCACATCCAGCGAAGTTTGTGGATGAGTATGGGAATTATCAAGAATGAAGAGAGCCTTGAATGCAAGGTTCTTGCTGTGCAGGTAAAACTTGACTTCAGGAATAAAGTGATGCTTAAACTAGTCAATAAATATTTCCTCTGTCATCCATGCTGACTAATTTGACCTCCAAATTACGTACTGGTAAGGTGTTTTCATCTACACCTTTCAAAGCATGAGGATTCTTAGAGCGGTAAATAACCATGGGCTTACACTTGAAATCACCTGACGCATTACCGCAAACGAGAAAGGTGAAGCGATCCTTTACCGCCTTGAAGCCCGGTGCAGCCCCGCAGACAGTGGTCTCACCCACGGCCTGAGCTAGGGAAATATCCCGTAGGCGACGCTCCAATTTTTTCCCGGTCCCTCATACCGAACCGTGTAAATTTTACAGTGTTGTATAAAATTATGCAGCAATTTTTCAATAGTGTAATAACCAAAACGTGTAAAATAAACCTGTGTAATATGAGGGTCTACTGTATACTAATATATAATACGACTACTAATTAATTTCTAAGAACACATTCACAATGCCTTCTAAATCTTTTTGTACTCTAAATTCATTTTTCAATTATACTTTTCCAAATATTTTTTTATGAACCAAAAAAATTGTAAACAAATAACAGAACAGTGGGTCTTGACCCTATGATAGGAAAGTCTAAAATTGAACCATTTGAGGGTCCAAGAATTTTCAAAAAAAATTTGTTGTTTTTTCTTATGAAATAGTAGAGAATCTTTTTCTGAAGGTCATAAAACAAAAAGCATGAAATTTAATGGAAAATTGACGAAATTACACTATCCCAAATTTTGCTGCGGCGGCGATATTTATGCATCAGCGATTTTGCCCACTTTGACTTGTATTTTAGGCCAATTACATTATTTCCGTCAACCAAATTCTTAGCTATTTCGGTAGTATTACTTCTACTGTATTGATAGAGCACAAAAAACTGCCCAATCAACTAAAGTGATCCGAAATTGGTAATTTGGCTAATTTCACACAAAGTTAAAAATATTCCAATTTCAAAATAGGATCCAGAATAAACAATGCAGACATTCCTGGCACTAAAATAGCATTTCCTCTGTTTATTAGTTATGTTTCCAGGCTTTACAGATGAATTACATTTTTATTTTTTATTTACATAAAGAATTTTTATTCATACCAAAAAATAGATTTACAGTTATGCAATATTGTAATAATTGTGCAAATAATATCAGCGCATTTGTGAAAGTATATTAGACCCACCAGTTGACATGAATTGGACACGTGATGTCATTTGTTTACTCTTGAACATCGGCAAAAATCAAACATTTCCACTACTTTGAGCTCAATTTCAAGCTATTTTCATTACTAAAACCAATCAAACTCATCTCTATTTCTGTAATATATCTTCCATTCTATCAAATGATACCAAGAAACCGCAAATACTACACCGTAAAGGTGGCGTTTTAATCCAAAAAACAGTCGCATTTTTTCTCATTATTCACTGCTTGCTGCAGGATTTGTTTTATAGTGCACACATCACACAAATGCATTCTCATATCTAGGCCCAAATTTACTACTCACAGCTTATCTGAGTGAGCTAAGCTCATGACGTAAATCTACGGCTTGGACCCTCAAAGGGTTAAAGGCCAGCGAGTTTTAGGTCTCGCCTGAAATGGATTTGAGCCCCCACCTGTTCTGTGATTTCTATGTATCTATACTATTTTTGCAGTTTGTTTTTCCTCTTTAAATCTTGGTAAGATTCCAACCATCCTCAACAGC
The DNA here is from genome assembly GCA_009830355.1 of Cherax destructor. Lineage (NCBI taxonomy): Eukaryota > Metazoa > Arthropoda > Malacostraca > Decapoda > Parastacidae > Cherax > Cherax destructor. Next base: position 58,223 of record WNWK01006125.1, on the reverse strand, counting down.
CTTCTCGCTCATTAACTCCTCATTTTACCATTCCATTTTCATCAAGGTCTTTATTTGTATAAATCTGCTTAAGTTTAATCAATGATGGTGTACATGCCTTAGCACAAAGGGATAACTTACGATATTTAGTATAACAGCTAAACCAACACGCATAGTTCATGCTTTAAGAAGAACTACAACGTTTGATATACCAGTTAGAGAGATTGACATTGAATTTTTTTTTAAGATTTAATATGAATATCATTTCCAATAGCCCAGTAGATAAATGAAAGCATGGTGCATTTTAAGACAAAAGCATGAAACAAAATTGTAATACCAGACAATATGGAGGGCATTTAAAAACTGAATCATTCTGAAAATCCTGTGTTAGCCTTGGCAGCTATTTTCAAACATGGTCGTAATCGATTATGAAACAATGTTGTGCTGCAAGCAAATGCGGTTATATTAAAGGCTACACAGGATGTTGTGGATTTAATAAAAATATGCCCTGTATATTGTAAACGCAGTGACTAAGCAAGACATACTAAGAGTGCTTGACTTTAATTAAGTCATGAACATGCTCCTAAGCTTCATTCTTGTACTATAAGCCTACCTTCTTTGTGGTTAACTGGCAAAAATTTAAATGAAAATTAAATATTTGGTAAAGGACACAAGTGCTACCAGTGCAACATTTTATTGTGTTAATGTTTTGCTCCCCAGGAGCTCTGTCAAGCTTGCCAAAGCTCCTGGAGAATGAAACGTTGCCACAATAAAATATTGCATTAGTTGCACTTGTGTCCTTTTACCTAACAAATTGTTGGTAATTCTACAAACATTATTACAAAATTTAAAATTGTCTGGAGAAGCTTTACCCAATGTTTTTATACTAAAGCATCTTCCTAGTGGACATTTTTCAATATAGCTGTTACAGAGTATATCTAGATTGACTCCAATGTTTAAATTGTCCCTCATATCTAGTACTATTTTGATGTTTCATGATTATCATAAAATGAATAAAGAACAAAAGGCACAATACCATTACTGGAACAATACACAAACAACGTATACATAGAGAGAAAAAGCTTATGATGACGTTTCGTTCCACTGTGACTTATAAATGGTCCAAGATGGACCAAAACGTTGTCATACGCTTTTCTATGTGCAGGTTGTTTACAATGTATGGTATGTTTCCATATTAATACCTATCTACTGAACTGAATCAGGTGTCCCACAGGAAGCAAGCATCAGATAATAAACAAAAATACTGTAATAATAATAATAATAATAATATTTCATGACCTTCCAGTTAAATTCTGAAAAATGTTTTCATTACAAATGAGGCAACATCCTATTTTGATATTTTAAACTCTACAACAAAAACAACCAGTAAGTTTATTTGAAGAAAAAACTAAAATGCATTCCAGTATATTTACACAAAGATAATGGCACCTCCAAGTTAATAATTTAAAAAAAGAAAGAGCAATGAAAGTAATGTTAATTTTGTAGTCACATTATTTTTTGGTTGCTAGTATCTTCCATATATTAACAGCCCTAAATCAACCTTTTTTTTTTTAACCAGGAAATATGCAAAAAGTTGTATCCCTGCCCCCATCCCCCAAGTGCACATTTTTCTTAATACACTGTACCCAAAAAAAAAAAAAAAAAAAAAAAAAAAAGTGCTCAGGCAAGCCAGGCAACATCCTTCACAAGGTGTGGTAGCCCTGCATTTGTCACTTGGTATGGACTCGTGCAGCTTCGGCCTTGTAACCCTTTAAAAGTGATTTTTCAAATTTTGGTATTGCAAGTAGAAATCCTCTTGTGTCACTTTTATATATAATAATGAGGAAGGGTGTGAAACGTAAACGTGAACATAGATAAGAGTAAGGTGATGAGGGTATCAAACTATTTAGATAAAGAAAAGTTGGATATCACATTGGAGAGAGGGAGTATGGATGAAGTGAATGATTTCAGATATTTGGGAGTTGACTTCTCAGCGGATGGGTTTATGAAAGATGAGGTTAACCATAGAATTGATGAAGGAAAAAAGGTGAGTGGTGCGTTGAGGTATCTGTGGAGACAAAAAACGTTATCCATGGAGGCAAAGAAGGGAATGTACGAAAGTATAGTGGTACCAACACTCTTGTATGGGTGTGAAGCATGGGTTGCAAATGCTGCAGCGAGGAGGAGGCTGGAGGCAGTGGAGATGTCCTGTATAAGGGCAATGTGTGGTGTAAATATTATGCAGAAAATTTGGAATGTGGAAATTAGGAGAAGGTGTGGAGTTACTTAAAGTATTTGTCAGAGGGCTGAAGAGGGGTTGTTGAGGTGGTTTGGTCATTTAGAGAGAATGGATCGAAGTAGAATGACTTGGAGAGCGTATAAATCTGTAGGTGAAGGAAGGCGGGGTAGGGGTCGTCCTAGAAAGGTTGGAGGAGGGGTAAAGGAGGTTTTGTGGGCGAGGGGCTTGGACTTCCAGCAAGCATGTGTGAGCGTGTTAGATAGGAGTGAGTGGAGACGAATGGTTTTTGGGACCTGATGAGCTGTTGGAGTGTGAGGAGGGTAACATTTTGTGAAGGGATTCAGGGAAACCAGTTAATTTAGTTGGACTTGAATCCTGGAAATGGGAAGTACAATGCCTGCACTTTAAAGGAAGGGATTTTCTGAACTGTCGTATCTTAACGCCTCTGCAAAGACTGATTATGTGTGAGTGAGGTGAAAGTGTTGAATGATGAAAGTATTTTCTTTTGGGGATTTTCTTTCTTTTTGGGTCACCCTGCCTTGGTGGGAGACGTGTTAAAAAAAATAATTCACCAATGTGGAACAAAATTATATGCAATTTCCTCAGACCTGGAATGCATCTATACCATAAACCAAGGGACACCTGTAATGTTTTAAAGGTCTATGTAACCTAACCTTAGTATGCTTAACCAGGAATATAATAAAGAAAACAGCATTTAATTTTACAGAGAATCTTAAGAAACCAACACTGAGAATCACGCAAGAAAATTAATACAGTAAAAGGCGATAGGTTGACGTGCGTCATACATTATCAACATTATATCCAGTTTCCTTACATTTTAATACTAATAATGTAAATGGGGGAAGCAGAGGTTACACAAATATTGCATACTTCAATTGAAATAGTAGAGAGTTGATTTGTGTGTGTACTTACAAAATTGTAATAGTAGTATAGACAATATAAATGAAGGAAAGGTAATGCTGAAAATGAGTATATGGCACTGCATTATTTATTATTATAGAGGATTGCAATGACAGTGTTAAACAGTCTAGCATCATGACACCTCCATTAACTGAATTACTCCCAACAGGTCATCTGTGATATACACACCCAGAACCTGTCACCAGTTAGGTGATACACAATCAATGTATCAACATGATCTGAGTTTCCTCGCATTTTAATCCTAATTATACAGAGGAAGATGAAAGGAGGCAGATAATATGTAAGCATCAAGAGTATTAAACGTTGATGAAGGAAACGACCTATTTACAGTGGACCCCCGCTATTCGAACGGCTCGGCAGTCGAACAAATCGTCATTAGAACAAGAAAATCGATATCGTCATGCGAACAAAATATCACGATTCGAACAAGCGTGTCCATCACCTGTCCGCCCAGGCGCTTGGAGAGCCAGTCCCTCGTTGTTTACACTCGAGAGAACAATACCCTGCACGCTCATCCAGACATTTCACACTTAATTATAATTGTTTGGAGTTTGTTCATTAAGTGTGAGGCAGTGGTGAGAGGCAGTGGTGGTAGAGGAAGTGGTGAGAGGCAGTGGAGGTAGAGGCAGTGGTGAGAGGCAGTGGTGGTTGAGGCAATGGTGAGAGGCAGTGGTGGTAGAGGAAGTGGTGAGAGGCAGTGGAGGTAGAGGCAGTGGTGAGAGGCAGTGGTGAGAGGCAGTAGTGGTAGAGGCAGTGGTGAGAGGCAGTGGTGAGAGGCAGTGGTGATAGAGGCAGTGGTGGTAGAGGCAGTGGTGGTAGAGGCAGTGGTGAGAGGCAGTGGTGAGAGGCAGTGGTGAGAGGCAGTGGTGAGAGGCAGTGGAGGTAGAGGCAGTGGTGGTAGAGGCAGTGGTGGTAGAGGCAGTGGTGGTAGAGGCAGTGGAGGTAGAGGCAGTGGAGGTAGAGGCAGTGGAGGTAGAGGCAGTGGTGGTAGAGGCAGTGGTGGTAGAGGCAGTGGTGGTAGAGGCAGTGGTGGTAGAGGCAGTGGTGGTAGAGGCAGTGGTGGTAGAGGCAGTGGTGGTAGAGGCAGTGGTGGTAGAGGCAGTGGTGGTAGAGGCAGTGGTGGTAGAGGCAGTGGTGGTAGAGGCAGTGGTGGTAGAGGCAGTGGTGGTAGAGGCAGTGGTGGTAGAGGCAGTGGTGGTAGAGGCAGTGGTGGTAGAGGCAGTGGTGGTAGAGGCAGTGGTGGTAGAGGCAGTGGTAGTAGAGGCAGTGGCAGTTGAGGCAGTGGTGGAGCAGTGGTGAGAGGCAGTGGTGAGAGGCAGTGGTGAGAGGCAGTGGTGGAGAGGCAGTGGTGGTAGAGGCAGTGGTGGTAGGAGGGAGTGGAGGTGAGAGGCAGTGGAGGTAGAGGCAGTGGTGGTAGAGGCAGTGGTGGTAGAGGCAGTGGTGAGAGGCAGTGGAGGTAGAGGCAGTGGAGGTAGAGGCAGTGGTGGTAGAGGCAGTGGTGGTAGAGGCAGTGGTGGTAGAGGCAGTGGTGGTAGAGGCAGTGGTGGTAGAGGCAGTGGTGGTAGAGGCAGTGGTGGTAGAGGCAGTGGTGGTAGAGGCAGTGGTGGTAGAGGCAGTGGTGGTAGAGGCAGTGGTGGTAGAGGCAGGGGTGGTAGAGGCAGTGGTGGTAGAGGCAGTGGTGGAGGGCAGTGGTGGTAGAGGCAGTGGTGGTAGAGGCAGTGGTGGTAGAGGCAGTGGTGGTAGAGGCAGTGGTGGTAGAGGCAGTGGTGGTAGAGGCAGTGGTGGTAGAGGCAGTGGTGGTAGAGGCAGTGGTGGTAGAGGCAGTGGTGGTTGAGGCAGTGGTGGTTGAGGCAGTGGTGGTTGAGGCAGTGGTGGTTGAGGCAGTTGTGGTACAGGCAGTTGTGGTACAGGCAGTGGTGAGAGGCAGTGGAGGTAGAGGCAGTGGTGAGAGGCAGTGGAGGTAGAGGCAGTGGTGGTAGAGGCAGTGGTGAGAGGCAGTGGTGAGAGGCAGTGGTGGTAGAGGCAGTGGTGGTAGAGGCAGTGGAGGTAGAGGCAGTGGTGAGAGGCAGTGGTGGTAGAGGCAGTGGTGGTAGAGGCAGTGGTGAGAGGCAGTGGTGAGAAGCAGTTGTGGTAGAGGCAGTGTTGAGAGGAAGTGGAGGTAGAGGCAGTGGTGAGAGGCAGTGGAGGTAGAGGCAGTGGAGGTAGAGGCAGTGGTGGTAGAGGCAGTGGTGGTAGAGGCAGTGGTGAGAGGCAGTGGAGGTAGAGGCAGTGGTGGTAGAGGCAGTGGAGGTAGATGCAGTGGTGAGAGGCAGTGATGAGAGGCAGTGGTGAGAGGCAGTGGTAGTAGAGGCAGTGGTAAATAAACAAGATTAAATGAAGGTTCGGGAGGGAGTTTTGTAAACAAATCAGTTGTTGTTGCTGTTACCAGCCTGACAAGTACGATTTGTGTTCAATCCGTGAAGCTGACTGGAAGTGATCTAATGCAGATAGCATTACAAACTCCGTTTTCTCTTATACTAACACATCTGAAGGAGGAAAGAATGGGAAGATGTTTTCACAGCTGTAGCGAGAATGCCCGCCACCACCATCCTTTCCAGCCACCACATTCGTAATGACATACATATTTTATTCATTCTAGAGTGTATATCAGGTTTTTATGTTATTTAGATTGTTTATTATGTCATATTAGATGAATTGTGATAGATAAATAAGCTGTCGAGTTGATAATAGCTTCACAGTGAAGTACTATTTTGTCATGCCTCCTGACAGCAGGAACGGATTAATTGTATTTCTATTATTTCTTATGGGAAAAATTAAATCGCCTTTCGAACATTTCACGTTAAGAACAAGCTCCTGGAACGGATTAAATTCGAATGGCGAGGGTCCACTGTACTTTAATTTGTGGGGACAAAGTATGCCTGCTCTTTCCCCGAGCTTACAGCATGGACTAAGTAAAGAATCTGATGTTTTTTCTCAGCGAGTTTTAGGGCCCACGCTGACCTACAGCCAGTATTTGTGGAAATATCATTTTCACGAATATTCACATTTCTCTTTGGCAAAATGTATGATTAAAGCAGCTTCCATTTTTGCAAAACACACACAAAAAAAAAAATATCAAGAATGTAGCAAAGGCTAATAAAGACAATAATATTAATCAGGCAAGTGTCATACAAAAGTGTTATAATATATGTCGAACTACTATAAAGTATTTTCAATTATCTACACATTTCTTCAGTATGTTTGAAAGATTCATTAAACTTTAAGGATCACTAACTTAAAAAAAATTTTAACACATTGGCCATTTCCCACTGAGGCAGTGAGACCCAAAAAGAAAAAAAAAACACCAAAAGAAAAACCAACTTTCATGATTGTTCAACACTCATGATCCGACAGTTTAGATGTCACTCCAAACAGCCAATATTCCAAACTCCTCCATTAAAATACAGACATTGTACTTCCCACCTCTAGGACTCTGGCTAGCCAGTTTCCCTGAATCCCATCACACCATCACAAACTATTACCCTGCTTACACACTAACAGCTCATCAAGTAGCAAAAACCATTTGTCTCCATTCACTCCCTTCTAACACGCTTACTGATGCTTGCTGGAAGTCCATGCCCCTCGCTCACAAAACCTCCTTTACCCACTCCCTCCAACCTTTCCTAAGACGACCCCTACCCCGCCTTCCTTCCCCTACAGATTTATACACTCTCTAAGTCATTCTACTTTGTTCCATGCTCTCTAAATGACCAAACCACCTCAATAATCCCTCTTCAAACCTCTGATTAATATTTTAGTAACTCCACACCACCTCCATTATACTTTTGTACATTCCCCTCTTTGCCTCCATGGATAAAGTTTTTTGTCTCCACAGATACCTTAAAAGTACAACTCACCTTTTTCCTTCATCAATTCTATGGTTAACCTCATCCTTCATCAACCCATCTGCTGACAAGTCAATTCCAAAATATCTGAACACACACATACTTCTTCCTTACTCCCTCCCTCCCTCCAATGTGATATCCAATTTTTCTTTATCTAAATCATTTGATACCTTCATCACCTTACTCTTATCTATGTTCACTTTCAACTTTCTACCTTTACATACCCTCCCAAACTTGTCCACTAACCTTTCCAACTTTTCTTTAGAATCTTCCATAAGCACAGTATCATCAGTAAAAGGTAACTGTCAACTCCCATTTTGCATTTGATTCCCCATAATTTAATCCCACCCTTATCCCCAACACCCTAGTATTTACTTCTTTTACAACCCCATCTATAAATATGTTAAACAACCATGGTGACATTACACATCCCTGTCTAAGACCTACTTTTACTGGGAAGTAATCTCCCTCTCCTACACCATAATGTGAGCCTCACTATCCTCATAAAAACTCTTTACAGCATTTAGTAACTTACTACCTATTCTATACACTTGCAACATCTGCCACACTGCTCCCCTATCTACTATCATATGCCTTTTTAAATCCATAAATGCAATGAAAACTTCCCTTCCTGTATCTAAATACTCACATATATGCTTCAATGTAAACACTATCTACACATCCCTTACCCATTCTAAAGCTTAATTGTTCAACTGCAGTCCTGCTCTCTGTCTTACCTCTAATTCTTTCAATAACAACCCTACGAAACACTTTACCTTTTATACTCGGTAAACTTATTCCCCTATAATTTTTACAATAGGAAATTTTGTTGAAAAATTTACATTTTATAGAGGATGCTCAAAACTTTGCCTATTCAATTTCATTTTAAGTGAAGCGGCACATTTTTCTAAATTTAGCAGCATAACCTTTAAACATATAGGTTTGAAATGAGCAAATAACTCATACAGTGCAATCCTTAGTATTATCCAATTAAGACACACCTATATCTAATGATTACTGGCAAAACAAATTAATTGGGTACAGCATATTAATATTCTGGCTCTAGATACTTTCATATTTAGGAAAACTCCATAACTTTTCTCCACTGTATCAAGACAATGCTCTAGAGTAAAGAAAAATCACTAAATAATGAAATAATAAAAATTACCCCAATTATAAAGAACTTTTCACTGTCCATAGTATTATTTATCTCTTCAAAACTTTTTTTTGTTATATGTGGGGTGCTAAACCTGTATGGGACATTCAGCATAGACTGATGGAGTTTCAAACTTCCATCTGCTAATCGAAAGAAACTAGTTTCATAGCCAGGCTTTCTTTAGGTTTTCTCACAACTTGGATATAGTGATTGCTTATGGAGACGAGCAAAATGAGGATGCTTGGGCATCTTTCATCTGAGCTAATGAATCCCTAAAGGTTTTAATAAATGTTAACTATGGAGTTAACTGATAATTTCTTATGGTAAGGCTGTTACAAAGAAAGCTTTAATACAAAATATTCTGATCAATGCATTTTTTGGGATATAGTACTGCATATCATTCCCCCTTTAATTTACATGTTATTTTAAATTGCTCTAAATTTCAACCCTTGCATATTTTATCACGAATCAACTTATATAACAAAACCAAAAAAAAACATTCCATAAAAATGTTTACCATATATAATAGTAAATGGGAAATAAAATTAATAGTATAGTGAAAAATGTTGACTTCTGCAATAATTTTACTTTTTAAACATATTTTTTTTATTATAATTAGTATAAGGATGTCCTCGCTCCCCAAGGAAAAAATTACTTTCCTAATTTGGTATTCATACCTTGATTTTTTTTTTTTTTTTTGCTTTAAATGCAGCAATGACTAACAAAAATAAATGACAATCTCATTTTCTGGATTTCTCTACTATTTTACCAAAAATTAGGAGACAATACTTAATATTTTAGAATTGGAGATGATCAATGGCTAACAAATTTCAGGCAATATTCAGTGTGTGGCTACTCAAAGTTCTTGGGTAGACTTTGAATATAAGCAACACTAATGATCTGTAGTAGAAATGTACATTTTTACAAGGACCATATCATTACTCAACTACTGATGTGAACCACCATAACCAAGGCTGTACAATTCAACATTTAAATTTATCTGCAAATTACACTGCACAAAATGAATCATACCAAAAACACAATAAAATGAAAATAACTAATCTTCACAGACCAAACAGTAAAGGAGAAGGTTCACAATAAAAGAAATTAAATTCTGCTTATATAGTGTTACCTCAAAGATGGACACTAGATAATAGGTAAACAAAATTATTTTATATGCCTTTAAAATTCAGATGATAACCATAATTTATGGACAAATACCATTATTGTCTCTGGTCATAATGGGATCAACTGATATACAGGGTTGATAAAACACTGTCCATACAATTATATTAAGTCACAGATATTGATAGATCAAATTAGGTTATCCAACTCATTGTGACCAAATATACTATGCTATTAAAGACTAAAAATGTTTCACTACATAAATGGGACCAGCATACAAAACAGAATACACTTATTCAGATAAAAACCATGTATCAAATTCATCAAACTACAATAATGGCAATAGACATAAAATACTTAATCAGCACCATGGCAGTCACTCTGAATGACCAGTAAAATAAAGGACAACAGTTCAACTTTAGTTGCATCAATTAAAACTTAAAATTATTTTGGGTTGCATTAACAGCAAAATTAAGATTGATAACATTGGAAAAAGTTCCAAGTCATTGCCTCATGAGAATGACTAATATCTATAAATTTCATTCAAGAGAAAATCTCTCTCCCACTTGTTTGCCCCCAGTGATTTAAAAAAAAAAAAAAGGGCTAAGTTTCATCAAGTATGTGCAGAAGATCCACAGTGAAAGAGGATTCAAACAACGTAGTATCCAAAGAAATGCAAGAGCAGTTAAACATCCCTCTCTACGGATAAGACTAGCACATGTCTAGTGACTTGTCATACAAACTGCTTCAACCAATATTGTGACAAGACTGCTTAAATGTTCTCTATCAAAACTTTTTCTGTGCTCTTTAAATTAAACTGTTTGCTTCTTAAAATTATATCATTATAGTATACAGTATTTAAAAAAACCGTATGAAAAATTTACTTTGTTAAATCAAAACGTGAATGACCTTTGCTTTCAGTAAAATGAGTGCAGGTATGGTGCTTTATTCATAATAATCAACACCAGGAGTAATTTTCAAATTAAATATTTCCATTTCAGTATTAAGACTGATTTGGGATGTACTGTATTTTCGATCGAAATGAGCAAGAGGAGCAAGCTATTGTGTGTGTGCACCCCACCCACCATAACTATCCCCTGCGTCTAAACAAATCACAGCTTACCTGTTCACGTTTAGCAGCCTTTTCCTCCTTCTCGCGACGACGAACCTCCAACAGGAACTCGTCAAATAAACTCTCCCTCTCTCGCATCTTCTCTATGTTCCGGAAACGATCATCCTTGCTGAATTTGGCTGCAAAATCACTAAATGATGACTTCCCATTAAGTCCTGCCTCCTCCAGTAACTTACGGAACTCATCCTTTCGCTCCTTCAGCTTGTTTCGCTTCTCTCGACGTTCCTCCTCTGCACGCTCTTTTACATACCTATCAAAAGTAAGCAAAATTAATACATTTGTTCAGTAACATACAAAGTGCACACAAAAGCATGAAAAGCTACAGAAATGATCAAATGGTTACTGAAGATCACCTAGTTTTTTAAATATTTCAGTATTTATGAAACTACCTTCTCCTGGATCCCCTCCCAGTGTTTTATCACAATTTCCATGTTATTTAGTATAACTGCATCTTTTTTATCTTCTCCACTTGCAATCTTGTTCTCTCTCATAGTGAGGCCAAAGAAATATTCTTATCTATTTATTCTCATCCTTCATTTGCTTTTGTTTTTTTTATTAGGGAATGTTTTGTGGGCGAGGGGCTTGGACTTCCAACAAGCATGCGTGAGCGTGTTAGATAGGAGTGAATGGAGACGAATGTTTTTTGGGACCTGACGAGCTGTTGGAGTGTGAGCAGGGTAATACAGTGGACCCCCGAGTTTCGGCCATAATTCATTCCAGAAGGCTGTTCAGGTGCCATTACCGAACGAATTTGTTCCCATAAGGAATAATGTAAAGTAGGTTAGTCCGTTTCAGACCCCCAAAAATACACTTACAAAAGCATTACAATATTACACTTAGATAATTGTTCGAGTTTTGAGGTGGTCGAAACTCGGGGGTCCACTGTATTTAGTGAAGGGATTCAGGGAGACCGATTAGCTGGACTTGTCCTGGAAATGGGATGTACAATGCCTGCACTCTAAAGGAGGGGTTTGTGATATTGGCAGTTTGGAGAGACTTCTAAACTGTCATATCTGAGTTCCTCTGCAAAGACAGTGATTATGTATGAGTGAGATGAAAGCGTTGAATGATGATGAAAGTATTTTTGGGGGGGATTTTTTCTTTCTTTTTGGGTCACCCTGCCTTGGTGGGAGACCGTCTACTTGTTGAAAAAAAAAAATCCTCTTGTTAAAGGAGGAGCCCAATGTTCCTCAATAGTAAGGTCCATATAATCAAGAGGGGCAACCTAAACTTCAATTTTTACTAAAGTCTTTAATAATTCTAATGGTTGGTGAATCTTGAATCCCAAGGAAACTGGCTAGATAACGTAATCAATGAGTATCTCTAATCTCCCAATGAATGCATGGTAAGACTGAATATTGTACAGGAATTTGAGTGAAAATGACCAAAAGGCACCCAGACACAATCCCTGATGATGAATAACATCAAGACCAGAAAATGCAGCTGTCCTCATAGTATACTTTGGACCAGACAAACTGAGTGAAAGTGGAGAAAATTTAATCTACTGTGCCACAAAGAAAGGAACAAGATCTTCAAAACGTTCAGTCTGTGACATTCGGCTTTTAGGGAGGCAATGTTATGTTTCCATCACAAATAGCAATAAAAAAGGACAGGAAATTTATATTTGGCTAGCTATAACAGGAGAGCAATACAAAATCAGCACAAGAAGTGGGACAACTAGCTATGTGAAGAGATCCAACTTAAAGTACAGTTGATAGCATTTTACAAGGCAACCATTAGGGTTATGTTTGTGACAACACAAGTTATAGTAAAATCATCTGAACAGAGCAAGAAATCCCACAAGAGAGAAACAAGAAAAGTCTATTGATAGCATTTAGGAGCAAGGTGGTGCTGAGACCACACTTTTGTGGTCCTATTATTCCATGCAGTTGGGAAAAAGGTGAAAATTATTCAAATACAAAAAATATATCAAATTTTAAGAAACAGCAGTAGCAGTAGGTGGTCTTAGGTCCCCCCTAAAAAAAGAGGGGGCAGGGACAGAAAACTGCAAAACCAAAGTCTCTTCTTAACCTCATGTTATAGCAATTTGCAAATGGATATTACAAAAGGAATGGGTTAATAATGGAACAAATATCAACCGAATGCGTCCTGCTTCCAAAAACCGGCAAAGCCTACTGCAATTTTTCAGAGAATGGGTTGAACACATTAGAAAAGTTTCCTTATGCATGTACACCTGTCAGTAAGTACCAGTGTGTTAACAGTTGTGGGCTACATCCTGGGAAGGATGATAACCCACTTTAGATAGGGCAATCCTTTGAACTGAGCCCTGAGGCAGAACACAAGATCACACTTAATCAAATTGCACAGAAGAGTTGCAAAGGGAAAGAAGTGTTTTGATAGGTGTACAGGTTGCAGTAAAGGAACATGTATTGTGCAAAGTCTTGTTTGGTCAGTGCTGTTTGACATTTTGACAATGCTAATAAACCATATTTTGCGGTATATATAAGGCATGCATTTTCCTCAAAATAAGTCTCAGAAATTCACACTGTGCCTTTATACTTCAGGTCAGGAACATGGGTAGGCTTTGGGTTACTGGCAAGTGGTGGTTTCAGTGCTATGGTACCAATAAACTGAACTCCAAACAAACCCCTAAAAAATTGTTTCCCCAGACTACTTTATTGAAATTAGTATCTACTGTAAACTACAATTTACATATTGCTGGTACTATCCATAAACAATACATTTATTTGTTCTAGTGGCTGGAGCAGAGAATAGGCAGCACAAGCCAGAGTTTGAAGAACAAGACAGATTTTCTCCATAAAACTGTAATTTGCAGTGAAATATTTGTTTCATTAATTAAGAAGGGAATGAAGTAGCATACAACACAGTATTAACATCTGCTTGAGAATGAATATTACTGATTCACCGTTATGATGCTTCAATATCCATTTTATAAGAAGAAAAGTAGTTTCAATATCATCACTTTTAACCCTTTCGGGGTTTCGGCCGTACTAGTATGGCTTATGCCCCAGGGTTTTCGACATACTAGTACGCCTAAATTCTAGCACCCTCAAATCAAGCAGAAACAGGCTGTTAGGCCTAGATGTGAGAGAATGGGTCTGTGCGGTCAGTGTGCGCAGTATATAAAAAATCCTGCACCACACAGTGCATAATGAGGAAAAAACAAACTGACCGTGTTTTTGGTTTAAAACAGCGACTTTGCAGTCTATTTTCGTATGGTATTTATGCTTGTATTCTCGTTTTCTTAGTCTTATTTGATAGAATGGATGATATATTACAGAAATAGTTTTACAGAAATAGAGATAATTTTTACTGGTTTCACGATGCCAAGTACCTTGAAACTGAGCGCAAAGTAGCAAAAATGTTTGATTTTGGTCGATGTTCAAGAGTAAACAAATCAAACCATGCATCCAATACACATCAACTGGTAATTCTAATATTCTTGCACAAGTGCGCTGATATTATTTATACCATTTTTACTATGATGCAGTTGTATACATAACAGTAAATCTTCTATTTTTTTTGTGAAAATAAAAATTCAAAATGAAAAGCAAAAGTAATGTAAGAGGGGCCTGGAGACGTGACTAATGAACAGAGAAGATGTTATTTTAGTGCCAGGAATGTCTGCCTTGTTTATTCTGGACCCTATTTTGAAATTGGCATCGTTTGAAATTTGTGTGAAATTGGCCAAATTGCCATTTTCTGACCACTATTTTGGGTAGTTGAAATTGGTAAATAGGCAGTTTCTTGTACTCAATCGATAGAAGAAATGGAGTTCTAGCGAAATAGCTATAATTTTATTAACTGAAACATTGGAATTTGCCGAAAATAGGGCTCAAAGTGGGCGAAATCGCCGATGCAAAAATGTCATCGATACCACTAACTTCGAGAAAGCATAATTCCGTTAGTTTTCGCATCAAATTTCATAATTTTGGTGGCGTTAGGATCGGAAAAAGATTCTCTATCATTTCATGAGAATGAGATTTTTTTTTTTTCCGAAAAATTTGCGACCCTGAGAACGAGTTTCGGAGAGGGTCCTGAAACCCCCAAAGGGTTAAGATGAATAAAAATAATTTCTTTTAGAATTTTCTTATGTTTTACAAATTTATTAAAAACTCTCCAATAGTATGTTTGTACTAAAATGTTTTAAAAATTATCTTGAATGTTTGATGTTTATTTATAACTCGTACCCCTCTGATAATGTCACAGTTTGTGCTAACATTTGTTTACACCAGAGGTGATGACACTAAGTGTTTGTCATCATTGAAGGCTTACCAGCATCTACCTACTGCTCACCTTCAACTTACTTGTTGTAGGAAACATTACATTTTATTTTCCCCAGAATATGCATGCCAAACCTTGCTCACACGTAACATTTTGGGAAGAGATTCAGGGAAACCAGCTACCCAGACTTGAGTCCTGGAGATGGGAAGTACAATACCTGTACTCTAAAGGAGGTGTTAGGGATATTTGCTGTTTGGAGGGACATCTGAACAGTCGAATCCACACGCTTCTGGCAAGACGGATATAGTGAATGATGGTAAAAGTGTTTCTTTTTCGGGTCACCCTGCCTTTGTGGGAGATGTACAGTGTGTGTGTGTGGGGGAATGCCTGCCAAAATTGGGGTGCCCCTTACATGCCAGAAAATATGGCAAGTTTAAAACATGAAAAGTACATTACTGGGCTCATAAGTGTAAGAAGTAAAATCCAGCAACAACAGATTAATGCAAGGGGTTTGGACCAGAAGAATTCAGATGGCAAATGAAATCCCTGGGAAAATCTGAATGCAGCGAAGGCTACTGTCAGTCAACAGTCCTCTATTTCCTTCCCAGCAGAACCAAGAATGGAACCAGTGTAGAAGTACACATTTGTAATTTGCTCTGCCTTCCAAACTGTATTGATACTAGTAGCACAGTTAAGAGTAGACAATGCCAAAAATATTACGTTTGTCTGTATTAATTGGAATATGCACATGCCCTTTCAGTACAACTATACCTCTAGTGATCCCTATTCAGTGGGCTTTAACTAAATACAAACCTCTACTGAAAAATATTGATAAAGAGGCCCCCCACTAACCTGGTGCTATCCAAGCTCCTAATTCAGGAAAAGGGACAAGGAACCCTGAACCACACAGCTGACTACAAGCTAAAATGCCCAATCTGCAAGTCTGGGCAGTGAATACATGAGCTAACTACCATGGAACCCACCAACCTTAAAAAAACCATGCATGACTAACCAATTGATTTAGGATAAGACCAACAATGAATCTTTCATTTTACACTTTATCCACTCACCAAAGTATAATGCTCACCTAAAGTCCATGGCTCCAAGGGCATGCTAAACTATTAGCCAAGTAAAAATGAAATGTAAAAATGGCCTCAATGAAGTAGTTCTACATGATAACTGCTGAAATTGTTAACCCTCTCGGGGTTATGGTCGTACAAGTACGTCTTACGCACTGGGGTTATTGACGTACTAGTACGCCTAAATTCTAGCGCCCTCAAATCAAGCAGAAACAGGCTGTTAGGCCTAGATGTGATAAAATGGGTCTGTGCGGTCAGTGTGCGCAGTTTAAAAAAATTCCTGCACCACAGTGCATAATGAGGAAAAAAAAACTGACCGTGTTTTTGGTTTAAAACAGCGACTTTGCAGTCTATTTTCGTATGGTATTTATTGTTGTGTTCTCGTTTTCTTGGTCTCATTTGATAGAATGGAAGATATATTACAGAAATAAAGATGATTTTGATTGGTTTTACAATAACAAGTACCTTGAAATTGAGCTCAAAGTAACGAAAATGTTCGATTTTTGACAATGTTCAAAAGTAAACAAATCACACCATGCGTCCAATACACATCAACTGGCGAGTCTAATATTCATGCACAAGTGCTCTGATATTACTTATACCATTTTTACAGTGATGCAGTTGTATACATAACAGTAAATCTTCTATTTTTTTGTGAGAATAAAAATTCAAAATGGAAAGCAAAAGTAATGTAAGAGGGGCCTGGAGACGTGACTAATGAACAGAGAAGATGTTATTTTAGTGCCAGGAATGTCTGCCTTGTTTATTATGGACCCTATTTTGAAATTGGCATCGTTTGAAATTTGTGTGAAATTGGCCAAATTGCCATTTTCTGACCACTATTTTGGGTAGTTGAAATTGGTAAATAGGCGGTTTCTTGTACTCAATCGATAGAAGAAAGGGAGTTCTAGCGAAATAGCTATAATTTTAGTAGACTGAAACATTGGAATGTGCCGAAAATAGGGCTCAAAGTGGGCAAAATCGCCGATGCGTAAGTGTCATGGCTACCGCTAACTTCGCGAAAGCATAATTCTGTTAGTTTTCGATCAAATTTCATAATTTTTGTGCTGTTATGATCGGAAAAAGATTCTCTATCATTCCATAAAAAAAATATTTTTAAATTCGTGGACCCTGAGAACGAGTTTCAGAGACACCCCTTGGACCCCCAAAGGGTTAAACAACTGACATTACTTGACACCTGTCACTGACAACCAATCATGAGATTCTCTGAAGAGCAGCAGCTTTCAGAATTAACCAATTTTTTTATGGGTTTTGCAAAATCTGAAATTTTTCCTGAATTTTTTTTAAATTACTTGCATCTAAAAACAAGTTGTCACTGTTTATACAATTAAAAAAATTCATGAAGGACATCTTGAAAATAAAAAATACAGTATGCAGGGGCTTAAAACCCTTTACTGTCTTGATTTAAAAAAAAAAACTGAAATGACAAGAGAAATTTCTGAAAGAATTAACACCAAAAATACGAAACTTATGAAATTGTGCAGGTAAAAAGCTGCCAGTCACATCATAATTGGTGATTTCACCTATTTTTAGCGATTTCACTAGTATGCATTCTGTTCTATCAACTGCGCCCATGAAATCCCTCATTCAACTATCGGAACTACCCTGTAGAGCACACAATGTGTCAGTAATCCAGCCAAATGTGATAAAAAATTCCAATTACAATTTAAAAATAGAACTGAAAATACACACTATATGCATTCCAGCCCTAAAGAAACTTCTCTGTTCATTAACCCTTTTGGGTCAGTTCTTGCAAGAAAGAACTGTATCAAATTTTAAATACACTGTTCTGTCCTCAGCCTCTTTCCAGGCATGGAGGGAATTTTCTGTGTGAACCAACCCAAATAAAAAAAATCAAACTATACAAGTTACATAGATTGAAGCTGTGTAATTTTAGGATATAACTATGAATAGTGTTCCAACAAAAATGTGCTACATAAAAATGAATTATGAGAGGCCTGTCTGTACAGTATATCAATTTTATTACACTGCTTTAATAATCATTATTAACCCTTAAACTGCTGATGACGTAAATTTACACCCTAATTCTAGAGCCTCCAAAATGAGCCCAAATGGCCTGGTTTGGACCCCATCAGAGAAAACAGGAATGTACAGTATAACAAAATTTGCATTGTGTACAGAACATTATAAGAGCCAATTAATGTCATAAAAATTTGTTTACTCATCAGGCAATTGTGTTTATTTACCCCTTTCACTGTCCAGACCCCCAATCTGAAACTTGTCCACAGTGTCCAAGAATTTAAAAAAAAAAAAATTATTTTCTTATGAAATGGTAGAGAATCTTTTTCTGAAGGTAATAAAACAAAGCACAAAATTCGATAGAAAACTGACGAAATTAGGCTTTTGCAAATTTTGCCATGTCAACAATATTTATGCATTAGCAATTTTGCCCAATTTGAGTCCTATTTTAGACCAATTACATAGTTCCAGTAAACCAAATTCTTAGCTATTTCGCTAGTATGTCTTCAAGAAATTGCCCAATCAACTATTTAAACTACCCAATAAAGTGATCAGAAATTGGTAATTTGGCCAATTTTACAAATTTCAAAATAGGGTCCAGAATAAACAATGCAGGCATTCCTGGCACTAAAATAACATTTCCTCTGTTCATTAGTTCCCAGGATTTACATATGAATTCCATTTTGATTTTTTAGTCACACAAAAGAATTTTTATCCCCCCCCCCCCCGGCAAAAAAAAAATAGAAGATTCAATGTTATACAATATTGTAATAGTTGTATAAATAATATCAGTGAATTCGTGAACATAAATTAGACTTGCTAGGTGGACATGTATTGGATGAGTGACTTCATTTGTTAACTCCTGAATATCGCCAAAAATCAAACACTTCAAACTACTTTGAGCTCAATTTCAAGCTATTTTCAGTCCTGAAACCAATCAAGATCGTCTTTATTTCTGTAATATATCTGATTATATCAAATGAGACCCAAAAAAATGAGAATACAACAAAAACACACAAAAGTACACCACAAAATCGGTTTTAAACCAAAAACATGGTTGCAGCTTTATCTCATTATTAACTGCGTGCTGCAGTATTCTTTTTATATGGTAGACACTTACCACATTGACCCATTCTCTCAAATCTTGGCTAAAATTTACCGTTCACAGCTTATCTGAGTGAGGCGAGCTCAAGATGAATTACTATGGCACAGCCAGTGAACTCAAAAGGCGTAGAACTATGGCATAGCCAGTGAAAGGGTTAATGTGACTGAACAATACATATAAGCGAAATAGGATAAGAAAACAATGATATAGGTGAAAAACATGCGATCCATAAAAAAAATGGGAAAAAATCTTAAAAACAATAAAACAAAGCAACTTCCTTAACACAAACACTTGATTATACAGTAATGATCCAGTCTGGCTTCTTTTTTGCTAGTAAACCCTTAGTCATTTATCTTCGCCTATTTCTAAACAAAATACAAGATGCAACTTACTTCTCAAACACCTGTTTCCTTTCTCGTGATGTAAGTAGAAGGTAACGGGAATCAAATACAATTTTGGAGAGTTCCTTTTCCCATGAACTAAAGGCAGAAACCTGTGAACACAAAATAAGATGCTTATCATTGAAATTAAGAAACATGTTTAAAAATTTATTTCTTTTATTTATACCCACTTTTTGAAATGGGGCAACTGGTTAATTACTTTACCTACTTGTGTAAGCACAAATAAAACAAGCATATATAAATTAAGATCGATGCTTAGCTTGATTAATTTTAAATGTTAATATAATAAATGATTATGCTCATAATGCTAATACAGTAATTGATTACATATTTTCTTTTAAATGCTAATACAGTAACTGACTATGCTCATTTAAATGCTAATATAATAACTGATTATGCTTATTTAAATGCTCATACAGTACATGGTGATGCTCAATTCAATGTTAATAAAGTAACTGATTATGCTTATTTCAGTGTTAATACAATAACCGATTATGCTTGGAGTTTCCAGGGAGTAAGTGCATAGTTACATTCCAATCTGAACTATAACTTTGAAACTATTTTCAAATATCCATACATACCAAATTATGGAATGCCAAAACAGAACAGACTACTCTTACCAAGCAAAGTATTTTACCACAAATAAGCCAATTATACAACACTAGGAGTCTAAAAACTAGGTGGACAAACATAACCAGGAAACATTCAAATAAGCAAAGTTATCACTCAGTGTGAGAATTGGTTGCCCCTTTATTGATTTTCTAGCTGTTTTTAAAGATGTGTACAGACATCACAATTGATATGGCCCTCCCTGCTCAATGCAACTACTACTAAAATTATGAACACAGACATCTCATAGCATGCATTTTTATTTAAATGCTATACAAAATTTTGTAATAAAAAAATGAACTACAATTTTACCTGGGTTTACAAGCATTGTTTTAAAAAAAAAAGTGGCTAAGGCATGAAAGCTTTTTCATTCAGAGACTTAAATGGCTGGGGAAAGCTGCCTGCTTAATCTGGCTCAATATGACATATGCTGGGGTAGCCCTCTCAACCTCGAAAGACAACTCACCAACAGCTGACAACTGATTAAACAGATGGCTCACAGCCATCTACTGCTTAGCAGTCTCGTGAACATCAAACATTTATCAACAAGCAAACAAACCAGGAATTTAAGGTAGGACAAAATTCTTTCTTCTCAATTATTACTAGTATAAACAAGAAAAAAATGTATAGTGAAATGTGCCCTGTCATCAGTTAACAAAAGGTATAAGTCGAGTCAACTGATAAAACTCGATCTCAGTCATTTACCACTCCCAACTCTCAACAACACTATCAACAAGCAATAACACAAGGAATTTAAGGTAAGCAAAATATCTTCCTTGTCACTATTATAAATGAGAAATTTGTAGTAAATTGTGTAATGCTATCATCTAATAAAATGAAACGGTTAAGTCAGCTGATAAAAGTGATGACCAACAAACATCTACTACACAATGAACAACCTAACTCTCTCCCAGCACTTCTACATCAACAAGCAAGGCTTTTTTAACTCATTAATCTGACTCCAAAACTTTTTCTTATTCACCGCCAAATTTGTTGACTAAACCACAGCCACTCTGTTATTTGATCTCCTTTTATACTCCCTCACCAGTCTCTTAACACCTCTCCTAATCTCTATAAACTTCACCCTCCTTTTATCACTTCTATGTAAAAACCTCTCATATGCTAACTTTTTCTCCCTTACCACTCTCTATCTACCTCATCATTCTACCAATCACTCCTCCTCCCTTCTGCACCCACCCTCCTATATCCACAAACTTGCCAAAAGTCAATTAAAATCCACAAAAAGTAACCATGTCACTGAACCTTTCTCCTCTCCCTCTCTCTGCAGTGTTTATTGCTGTTCTATCCTTCCCCATTCCCATTCTTGCATATACTATGCAGTACAATTGTTTGTTGAAAAATAACATCTTTCCCAATCATTCTAGTCCATAAGCATCTATTTACCTCACTGAGCTATGGGGGCATTGACCCCCAGAACACCCTCCAGGTATGTGAGAGTTGTAAACAAATGACTCAAGGGAAGTTCCTTGATGCTGGTGAGGGGCTCTTCATCTAAGAAACTGGACCTGTGCTAGTTTTTTTCAGACCAAACCTAAATACAACCCATTCCCTTAGGCACTATATTGCTCCACACTAATACTGCATTCTTAAATTCTAGATAAGGTACATACAATACTATTCTGTCAATTATTAAACAGCTGGGTATGCTGATAATAAATACTGCAATCTTATTCTTCATAATAAAAAAATTGACTACGGTTTAATGTTTCGTGAAGACAAGGTGCTCCTACTCACCCCCTTTTCTGCCAGAAGATCACGAAACTGTTTCATTCGAATTTCTAGGGGAACAATTGCACGTTCACGAGCTGCTTTCACCTCTGCTTCAATTGCAGCTTCCTTCCCAATATCAATGCGTTTCACCTCTTCCTTCACATGCTGCTGACAATGAAAAAACCACAACTATTAAGATACATATTTAAAAATTATATATTAAATAACAGAAATGCTTGATTACTTGCTGTTTCTATATACAGTGGAACCTCAGTTTCCATATGTCCTAGTTTGTATGTAAAACTTTTTTTTTAAACTTATCGGCCGTCTCCCACCAAGGCAGGGTGACCCAAAAAGAAAGAAAATTTTCAAAAAGAAAATACTTTCACTACCATTCAACACTTTCACCTCACTCATACATAATCACTGTCTTTGCAGAGGCGCTCAGATACGATAGATTAGAAGTCCCACAAAAACTGCCAATAACCAAAACCCCTCCTTTAAAGTGCAGGCATTATACTTACCATTTCCAGGACTCGAGTCCGGCTAACTGGTTTCTCTGAATCCTTTCACAAAATATTACCCTGCTCACACTCCAACAGCATATCAGGTCCCAAAAAACCATTCGTCTCCATTCACTCCTAACACGCTCATGCATGCTTGCTGGAAATCCAAGCCCCTCACCCATAAAACCTCCTCTACCACCTCCCTCCAACGTTTTCGAGGACTACCCCTACCCCGCCTTCCTTCCCCTACAGATTTATAAGCTCTCCAAGTCATTCTACTTTGATCCATTCTCTCTAAATGACCAAACCACCTGAACAACCCCACTTCAGCCCTCTGACTAATATTTTTAGTAATTCCACACCTCCTCCTAATTTTCACTCCGAATACTCTGCATAATACTTACACCACACATTGCCGTTAGACAGGACATCACCACTGCCTCCAGCCACCTCCTCCCTGCATCATTTGCAACACAAGCTTCACATCCATATAAGTGTTGGTACCATTATACTTTCATACATTCCCTTCTTTGCATCCACGGATAACGTTTTTTGTCTCCACAGATACCTCAAAGCACCACTCACCTTTTTTCCTTCGTCAATTCTATGGTTAACCTCATCCTTCATAAACCCATCCACCGACACATCAACTCCGAAATATCTGAAAACATTCCCTTCTTCCATACTCCCTCTCTCCAATGTGATATCCAATTTTTCTTTATCTAAATCGTTTGATACCCTCATCACCTTACTCTTATCTATGTTCACTTTCAACTTTCTACCTTTACACACCCTCTCAAACTCATCCACTGACCTTTGCAACTTTTCTTTAGAATCTCCCATAAGCACAGTATCATCAGGAAAAAGTAACTATCAACTCCCATTTTGTATTTGATTCTCCATAATTTAATCCCACCCCTCTCCCCAACACCTTAGCATTTACTTCTTTTACAACCCCATCTATAAATATATTAAACAACCATGGAGACATTACACATCCCTGTCTAAGACCTACTTTTACCGGGAAGTAATCTCCCTCTCCTACACACCCTAACCTGAGCCTCACTATCCTCATAAAAACTCTTCACAGCATTTAGTAACTTACTACCTATTCTATACACTTGCAACATCTGCCACACTGCTTCCCTATCTACTATCATATGCCTTTTCTAAATCCATAAATGCAATGAAAACTTCCCTACCTTTATCTAAATACTGTTCACATAAATGCTTCAATGTAAACACAATGTACACATTCCCTACCCACTCTTAAGCTTCCTTGCTCATCTGCAATATTACTCTGTCTTACCTCTAATTCTTTCAATAATAACCCTACCGTACACTTTACCTGGCATACTCAGTAAACTTCTTCCCTTTAATTTTTACAATATCTTTTGTCCCCCTTCCCTTTATATAAAGGAACTATATACACACACTGCCAATCCCTAGGTACCTTCCCCTCTTTCATACATTTATTAAACAAAAATACCAACCACTCCAACACTATATCCCCCCCTGCTTTTAATATTTCTGTCATGATCCTGTCAGTTCCAGCTGCTTTACCCCCTTTCATTCTAGGTAATGCCTCACGCACCTCCACCACACTCGCATCCTGCTTTTCTTCACTCCTAAAAGATGTTATACCTCCCTGGCCAGTGCATGAAATTACCACCTCCCTTTCTTCATTGACACTCAAAATATTCCTGCCATCTACCCAATACTTCCAGTTCCCCATTTACTAACTCCCCTACTCTGTTTTTAACTGAAAAAATCCATTCATTCCCTAGGCTTTCTTAACTGGTTTATCTCACTCCAAATTTTTTTTCTTATTTTCAGCAAAATTTCTTGACAGTACCTCTCCCACTCAATCATTTGCCCTCCTTTTGCACTCTCTCACCACTCTCTTCACCTTTATTTTACTCTCCATATACTCTGCTCTTTCTTATAACACTTCTGCTTTGTAAAAACCTCTCATAAGTTACCTTTTATCACACCCTTTACTTCATCATTCCACCAATCACTCCTCTTTCCTCCTGCACCCACCCTCCTATAGCCACAAACTTTTGCCCCCACATTCTAATACTGCATTTTTAAAATTATCCCAACCCTCTTCAAGCCCCCCACTATTCATACTTGCACTAGTCCACCTTTCTGCCAATAGTTGCTTATATCTCACCCTAACTTCCTCCTCCATTTGTTTATACACTTTCACCTCTCTCTTACTTGCTGTTGCCATTTTCCTTTTGTCCCATCTACCTCTTACTCTAACTGTAGATATAACTAAATAATGCTCCGATATATCCGTTGCCCCTCTATAAACATGTACATCCTGAAGCCTACCCAACAACCTTTTATCCACCAATAAAGTGTATTTTTTGTTAATATTTTTGGGTGTCTGGAAAAGAGTAATTGGATTTACATTATTTCTCATGGTCAATATTGATTCTGTTTTCGTACGATTCGGTTTATCGTCAGACTTTTTCAAACGGATTAATAACGAAAACCGAGGTTCCACTGTATATATTTGCATGCTAGTTGGTAAGGCAATCTTTTCCTCTTTTAAAACTCTAGAGCTATCCACTCTTAACTTTTTCACAGCTGGCTACTTGTGCATGAGGTGGAGCATCTATTAACAGGGTTGTAAGTGAGCAAATAACACCCCACTATCTTCCCTATTTTTTCCTCTTACCAATTCCTACTTCACAGGTATTTGTGGATATGACATGGTTCCACACACACACAGTCAAAAATGTTAGAACTAGAGACAGTTAAGGGATTCTATTTCATTAATAATTAAATGATTAGATAGAACTCCAATATCTTGCATTAAACAAACCATCTTAAGCTAAACATGTACAATTATTTCGAATACTAATTTCAATATTTTACAAATATTATGCCATATTTCTTAATCATAGTGAATAGCAAAATATACTAAAGTTCAATGGTAATGTCTAAAACTCATTTTTGCCTTTAAAAATTAAAAAATCTAATTAATATTTGATATATGGTTAATATCTCAACGATACAATATCAGTTATTAAGCTGTACAAATGTTAGAATTTTTCATGTCTAAATTTGAGTTACATAAGCAACATAAATTAATAAAGTTCAAAAAATGCATGCTCATCTACCAAAAGTATTTCCAAAAACACCACTCTCAATGGAATACAAGCTGTGGAAGCTTCTTGTAGCACTAAATCCTGGGTATAATTAGTATAATTAAAGTGAGCAAACTGAGTAACAAATGCTAACCGACCAATTTTATTTCCATATGGCAAAGTATCAAAGAAGTAATTCATACTAGATTTCAGTACATTGTGAGAGGTATTTTTGGAAAAAAAAATTCTGTTAAATTCCAGAGGTTTTCAAAATTATTTAATTTTTTTAACACATCAGCCATTTCCCACCGAGGCAGGGTGACCCAAAAAGAAAAAAAAACACATTTAGGCATGAAGCATTCACATGATGTAAAGTACATTTATTCACCAGATATCTAATAGCAGTTGAGAAAAATTTCCTCAATTTTTCTGAAAATAGGTTTCAAAATTATAATTTAAGATTAAAGAAACTACTGCATTGAAAGTATACATAACTATCAAACATGTTCACAAAATTACGTATATTATGCCATAGTACAGTGGACCCCCGGATTTCGTCAATAATTCTTTCCAGAAGGCTGTTTAAGTGCCTTTACCGAACGAATTTGTTCCCATGAGGACGAATGTAAATTAGATTAGTCCGTTTCAGACCCCCAAAAATACACTTACAAAAGCACTTACAAAAATACACTTACATAATTGTTCGAGTTGGGAACAGTACAAAATCCGGGGGTTCACTGTATATAAAATTATGTGAACTTCAAAAGTTTCATTTGTTTATCAGAAAAAAAAATGAAAATCTTTTATACTTATATATTAAAAAGTCACTGTCTGCTTTTGAATTTTACTATTACTAAATAATGTATGAAATTGTTGTATACTGTACTTGTGATTAAATATGCACATACAAAATATGCAAATGGCTACAGGTCTTCCCTGTCATTAAGCTGGATATTAAATTCCTTCACCAAAATGCATAATGTTTTTCCTATATTATTCTAGGATTTTTAGGACAAGCTCAGAAGAATGCACAATTCATTCATTCACCTTTTGAAAGTGCCATGTCATATTTATTGGAAAAAAAAAGTTTATGTATAAGAGAAAGAGGAAATATAATGTGTGTCTGCATTTCTGGTTAAGTTACTTAAGGCTGGTACCAAAAGTATGGCTAAATTATCTATTTCAGTTGAAGAGCAGTGAATCCCAGAAGCAGCACCATGTGGTCAGAACAGGCACATTTCCCAGTGAGCCAACTAAATGTATGAAGGAAGTAAAATAAAAATTGTACTTCTACAAGGAGCATGAAAAAAAAATGACATAGGACCACAGTGAGTACCGTCATGATGGGAGAAAGTTAAAAAAAAAAAAAAATCAAGTGATTTCCTTTAAACACTCAAGTTGGCTTAGTGAGCACCAAGGGTGCTTGCTGGCAACAAGCTGCTCAATACCAAGGGTGCTTTCTGGCAACAAGCTGCTCAATACCAAGGGGGCTTGCTGGCAACAAGCTGCTCAATACCAAGGGTGCTTGCTGGCAACAAGTTGCTCAATATCAAGGGTGCTTGCTAGCAACAAGTTGCTCAATACCAAGGGTGCTTGCTGGCAACAAGTTGCTCAATACCAAGGGTGCTTGCTGGCAACAAGTTGCTCAATACCAAGGGTGCTTGCTGGTAACAAGCTGCTCAATACCAAGGGTGCTTGCTGGCAACAAGCTGCTCAATACCAAGGATGCTTGCTGGCAACAAGCTGCTCAATACCAAGGGTGCTTGCTGGCAACAAGTTGCTCAATACCAAGGGTGCTTGCTGGCAACAAGTTCCTCAATACCAAGGGTGCTTGCTGGCAACAAGTTCCTCAATACCAAGGGTGCTTGCTGGCAACAAGTTCCTCAATACCAAGGGTGCTTGCTGGCAACAAGTTCCTCAATACCAAGGGTGCTTGCTGGCAACAAGTTGCTCAATACCAAGGGTGCTTGCTGGCAACAAGTTGCTCAATACCAAGGGTGCTTACTGGCAACAAGTTGCTCAATACCAAGGGTGCTTGCTGGCAACAAGTTGCTCAATACCAAGGGTGCTTGCTGGCAACAAGTTGCTCAATCATAATCTGTTAATTGAATTTAAGTCAACTATTTGTCTATCTTCATATTCATAGATTCGTTAGTTAATACAAAATAAGGCAATTATTTTATATAAAAGCAACTAAAAGGTTAAGTGTAAATGTTTGACTCCCAATCCATCACCACAAACAAGGAAAACAAGACATGAGACTATTGGGTAGATTTTTTTCTTAGAAGTGTTGCAAACAATCAGTATTTCCAATCTGCATTTTCCCTATGTACACTGCACTTAGCCCCTCCCCTCTCAACACTTCCATACAATAGCAACTCTCACAGAAACTAACCTATTAAAGGAAATGGGTAAAGTTTTGTGCAACCACTTTCATCAAATACTGAATGAAGCAAAACCCTTAATAAAGGTACGAAACACAACTGTATAGAAACCACCAGATACAAATAAAATGTGGAAAACAATATTTTCTTATAGGTTAGGTTGACAGCTAGAGAATAATTATATTCTCAGTGTCTTGCTGCAAAACTGCAACTAGTTAAAAAATATCCAGTGGCTTGAACAATGTGATGACTAACATTTTCCAGCTCCTTCACTTGAGATGGCAATTAAGCACTTGCTTGGAATGAGTAGAGTAAAATAACAGGAGGCTATAAAATATGTATCTATTTATTGATTGCCTTGTTCTGTTTGGTAAAACTCTAGGGCCAGTTTCCCATGTTTAATCTTAAAACATTAAATGCATTAGTGACAAAAAGACCAGGGAGCACCTGAAACATTTGCCTTAAGAAATCATAGAACAGCCGAAGCTTGAACCCATGGCAGGCGAGTCCTAAACCTTACCTGCCATGGGTTCTGTTACAGCTTCACAAGTTCTGTGATTTGTTTGCAATCATGTTACTATGATTTTGCAAGCTATATGCCTTAAGAATCATTCATACAAATTTGACCATGAATGTAAAAAAACAGCTCTTCACACAAACCCCCACACACCAAAAATAAAATTATGTAAAGAATGCGATGCATCAACACTAACAAAAACTAGTTTATAAAATAATGACCTACAATGTGAAAAAAAAATCATATTTTAATGTAATAACAATGCAGCATTTACTGAAATGGCAATATGTAGTTGGAGAAAACGGAGCAGACCAAGTGTGTCTGCAGTACAAATTTAGCTGAAGGCGAGAACCATCACTAAAGAAATGAGGACCCTCTCTTACTTACCCCCATGGCAGAGCTTCCATGGCCAACTGAGGCCAACTGGTCTACTACCTGGAGGTAGTAAAATAAATGTCAAAATCCTATTCATGGTTTACAGCTGAAGAGGTGATAAGAGGATTTTTGTGAACATGACCAAGCCCTAAGGCACTACCTCTAAGACATCTATCTAATTTAATGCATTTGTTCAATGTATGAAAGGGAGAGGGACATGGGGACTGGTAGAGTGTATGCATAATGCATTTGGATAGAAAAAAAAAAAAGAGGGGGTAAAAGAAAGAGCAAAAATTTTATGGTAATATGAATGTTGGGTATATTATGTAAAATGTATGGTAGTTATTATTATTGCAAGAATTAAAGGAAAGACGGTAGAATTACAGATGAAGGTTGTTTTAGGAAAGGTGGGGGATGTGTAGACCATGTATTTACATTGAAGCACACAAGTGAGCAATATTTGAATAAAGGAAAGATAATTTCGTTGAATTTATGCAATGAGGAACAGTATATGAAAGGGTTGATATGGAAGTAACGTAGCAGTTATTACAAGTGTATGGAATGGGTGACAGGTTACTTAAAGAAGTTAAACTTTTATGGGTTAATGAGGCTCAGATTAGGGTATGTAGAGTAGGAGAAAGGGAGATTATTCTCCAGTAAAAGTAGGCCTTAGACTGATGTGTGATGTCACCATGGTAGTTCTCACATTTATAAATGAGGTTGTAAAAGAATTGAATGCTAGGGTCTTGGGGAGAAGGATGGGTTTAAAGGATGAAGAAATGAATACAAAGCAGGAATTGTCATGGTTGCATTTGGCGATTCTGAAGAGAAATTGCTAAGATTGGTAGACTAATTTCGGAAGGTAAGTAAAGGAGGAAATTAAAAGTGAACATAGAAAAGAACAAGGTCAGACTAACAAAAATACAGGTAATAAAAGATTGGATATCAGATACAAAGGATGGAGTATGGAGGAAATGAATGCATCAAGGTATTTGGAAGTAAACTTGTCGGCAGACAGGTTTACGAAAGACTACACAAACCAAGGGAGGAAAAAGGGTGGGTGGTGCACCGAGGCATCTGGACACAAAGAACTTTATCCATGGAAGCAAAAAGGAAGAACGTAACAGAGTACAGTGGTATCAACAATCTTACATTGCTGTGAAGCATGAGTTGCAAACATTGCAGCAAGGAAGAAGCTGGTAGCAATGAAGATGTTATGTCTGAGAGCAACATATGGTATGACTATTATGCAAAGAATTCACAGTTACATACAGTGGAACCTCAGTTGTTGACTGCATTACTTGTTGAACAAAGAGGTTTTTGAACGAGGAATTCAAGAAAAAATGCCCTGATTTTCATACGTTCTCTTGGTCGTCAACCGACAATGCTAACGGCTCAGGTACTGTGCTCACAGAATGCGCACTGGACCTTGCAAAAGGCATGAAAGTGGTATCAAAGCAAAGGCCACAAATTATTGAGGAGGTTGAAAAGTCTTGTTGATTTGGATAAATGAAAAACAGTTACACGGTGATAGTTTTTCAGAGGCCATTACTTGTGAAAAAGCGAAGCAACTGTATAAAAAAAAACAGAACAAGTGCTAAAACTCAATCATTCAAGGCTCGTAGGAGTTGGTTTGATAGAAAACCTTGGGCCTAGAGGTGACTGAAGATGATGTGGAGTTGGTGGAGGAGCATAGAACTGAACTCACAACAGAAGAACATGTAAACCTTCAGACGGAGCAGCAACAGATTGCAGCGGAGGAGCTGTCATCAGAGGAAGAGGAGGGAAGGAGGTGGAGGGAGGAGGAGGAGGGAGGAGGTGGAGGGAGGAGGTGGAGGGAGGAGGAGGAGGGAGGAGGTGGAGGGAGGTGGTGGAGGGAGGAGGTGGAGGGAGGAGGAGGAGGGAGGAGGGAGGGAGGAGGAGGAGGGAGGAGGAGGAGGAGGGAGGAGGAGGAGGGAGGAGGAGGAGGGAGGAGGAGGAGGGAGGAGGGAGGAGGGAGGAGGAGGACTGCAAGGGAGCTAGGGGCCCACAGAGTTTAGGAGTAAGAACATAGAGGGGGAAAATAATAAAGGACAAATACCCAAGGCAGAAGAAAGAAAACCCAAAGGAGAAAGAAGAAAGAGGAAAGAGGAAAAGGGTGAAGGGAAAAAAAGAATCAGGTTAAGTCATGGGTGTTCTGAAGTTTGGAGCATTTAACTATGTAATGGGAAAGGAAGGCATCTACAAAGACAAAGTCAGGACCAAGATTCATACAAGGAAAGTTGTGTATAAGGGAGGATTCAACCAGACAGCAACTGTGAAAGTTAGACATAGGGTAGACAGTTTAAGAAAAAGACCTATCAATAGGATGACTGATCTCTGACATGAGATAAAAGAGCATTGTTGGTGTCGGCTCACTAAGTCTGTCAGAAAGAGATCGGCCAGTTTCTCCAAAGTACTGAAGAGGACAGTAGGAACAAGAAATAGAGTAGACACCAGGAGCATCTATAGATGGAGGAGAGGTATGAACTAGATTATTGTGAAGAGTGTTAGTCTGGCAAAAAGTAAGTTTGATGTCTAAGAAATGGAGAGAGTTGTTGAAATTAGAAAGACCGGAAATATAGGGAAGGCAGAGGACAGGAGAGTTCCCAGGAGTAGAGAGTTTGGGAGAAAAGAAAGTCCGTTTAGCACGTGAGAAGGCAGAGTCTATGAAATGGGAAGGGTAGCCAAGACGGATTTTGGGTTTTCTTTCTTCTGCCTTGGGTATTTGTCCTTTATTATTTCCCCCCCCCCCCTCTGTGGGCCCCTAGCTCCCTTGCAGTGCTCCTCTTTCTTAGTATATGACTGACTCCACAACTACTACTACTACCACCTCCACCACTTCCTCTCTTGTTTTCATCCCTGTCTGCTGGCCTATATATACTCCCTCCTCTCCTTTTTGTTAGTGTGACTTAGTAAATGGTAAAAGTCGGAATGAAACGTCGTCGTAAGCTCCTATCTTCTATGTGCGGGTTATTTGTGTATAGACAAGTGTTAAAAACGGAGCCTGAAACAAACCTCACTGGACAGGTTTTTAGTGAGAAAGACCCAATAAGCCAGAAGGTGATAGTGGTGAAAAAAGACAAAGAGAAACAACACCATGACAGTTGCCTGACATATTAATAGGAGAATCTCCTTCCAAGTAGCAACATACTCTTTCCTCTCCTCCACCTCCTGCTTCCAATATGCCATTAGCTCTGAAACAAACCTCACTGGACAGGTTTTTGGTGAGACAAAGACCCAGTGCGCCAGAAGGTGATAGTGGTGAAAAAGAGACAAAAAAGAGAAACAACACCAAGACAGTTGCCTGACATATTAATAGGCGACTCTCCTTCCAAGCAGTAACATACCCCCTCCTCTCCTCCACCTCCTGCTTCCAGTATGCCATTAGCTCTCTGACAGGTAAGAAGCAGTTAAATTTTCATTTACTGTACAGTATTTCAGTTCAAATTTCTTTTAGTATTCATTTTTTACAGTTTTATGTAGTTAGTACATTTTTAATAAATTATTATATTGATATTTGGGGTCTGGAATGGATTAATTCTATTTACATTATTCTTTATGGGAAAAATTGCTTTGGTTGTCGTCCATTTTGGTTGTCGAATTGACATCTGGAACGAATTAAATTCAACAACCGACGTTCCACTGTATATATATATGCACCAATGAGAAATATGGAAGAAAAGCTATAAAAAAATCAATGAATGTAAACTACATGACTGGAAAATTTTAAGACAAAATTAGAAGAGACTTTACAAAACTGTTTAAAGCCAAATGTGTAGATGCTTATGATCCCATAAAATATGAAATGTCAGAAGCAGATGAGACGAAATTTACAGCAACAATGACAAAAACAACACTTAAGTAATTGGGAAACTAAAAGTTTTTACAATTCCAAGTAAATGATGTATAAAACAAAAGATGGATTGAAATAAAGTTAAAAAGATTTATGTCATAACCAGCTAATGAGGAAATTAGACACAATGAAGAAATGTTGTAAATTTAAAGATGTAAAACACCTGAGTAATGACAGACATCTGTAATATGACTAATATGCAAATAAATAGTGATAAAAATTAGATTAGATACAAGGGGAAAGATACCAACAAGATGGAGTACAACACACATGTGCAGAGCAAACTTTTACTGTGACAATTTAACGGAGTTAAATGTAGTTTAGGTAAGCTTGAATTGCATATGTGCCTTTTACACCAAATGAGAAAAGATAAAAAGAAAAGACTGAACAAGCAATAACAGGAAGCTTCGAAAGGATTTACTGCGAGTAATCTGATCAGGTGTTATAAGCAGTTTCTGCTTAAGCTTTGAAAAGAATTAATGGGGAGAATTTGATCAGGTGGTAGACGTTCTTCTCAAGCAAAGTGAGAGATGGCTTATACGGCATCATACAGCAACTAACATATTTGATACACCACCATTCATGCAAGCATGGGCCTGAATCACCAGATTAAGAGCATCATTTTCTTTGAACCAAAATTAATGCCTTGTGTAACAGAAAAAAAATTACACTTATGATGGTTGGGTGTGTGGTGGTAGTGGTGGCAGTAGTTGTAGTCGTCATAGTTGTCAAAGGGGCATCTGTACGTGGTTTCTTGGACAAAGGTTCATCCTTTGATGGTTCTTCAGCTTTGTTCTTCAAACTTACAACTTCCGCTGGAGGATTATTTACCATCTTGTCAACATCTGCTCGATCTACAAGGTCTGGTGGCTTCTCCCAAACAGATGTTCTGGGTAAAAGAGTAATACAACTTTATAATAAATAAATGAGCACGTTAGATAGGTGTGAGTGGAGGCAAAGAGTTTTTGAGACCTGATGAGCTGTTGGAGTGTGAACAAGGTAACATTTTGTGAGAGGATTCAGGAAAACCAGTTACACACACATGAGTCCTGGAGGTGGGAAGTACAGGGCCTGCACTTTAAAGGAGGGGTAGGGATATTTGCTGTTTCGAGGGTCATCTTAACTGTAGGATATGCATGCCTCTGGCATTGCACTGATAGTGTGAAAGATTTTTTTTTTTGTCACCCTACCCTGTTGAGAGATGGCCAGTGTAAAATAAAATATATGGAACAGGTGGTGGGTTACTGAAAGCAGTTAGAGTTTTTATGAAAATAGCACGACAAAGGTTGGGGTATGTAGGAGGACGATTATGTTCCAGTAAATTAGGCTTCAGACAGGGATGTGTGATGTCTCCCATGGTTGTTTAACATATAGATGGATTTGTAAAAGAAGTGAATGTTAGGGTGTTAGGGAGAGGTGTGGGATAAAAATATACAGAATCTAATACAAAGCAGGAGTTTTCATAGTTTGGTTACTTTTTTTTGCCAATGTCACTGCTTTTGGGAGATTCTGAAGAGAAGTCGCAAAGGCAGGTGGACGAGTTTGGGAGGGTATATAAGAGAAGGAAATTAAAATTGTACATGGAAAGAGCAAGGTGACTAGGGTGACTTTTTAGATAATGAAAGATTAGATATCAGAATGGAAGGAAAACATGTGAGAAGCAAATGTGTTCAGGTATTTGGGAGCACTTGATCTACACATCCCCTACCCATTCTAAAGCCTCCTTGCTCATCTGCAATCATGCTCTCAGTCTTACCTCTAATTTTTTCAATAATAACCCTACCATACACTTTACCTGGAATACTCGGTAAACATTTTTTTTCAACAAATCGGCCGTCTCCCACCAAGGCAGGGTGACCCAAAAAGAAAGAAATTCTCCAAAAAGAAAATACTTTCATCATCAATCAACACTTTCACCTCACTCATACATAATCACTGTCTTTGCAGAGGTGCTCAGATACTACAGTTTAGAATAGTCCCTCCAAACTGTCACTATCCCAGACCCCTCCTTTAAAGTGCAGGCATTGTACTTCCCATTTCTAGGACTCAAGTCCGGCTAAATCAATAACCGGTTTCCCTGAATCCCTTCACTAAATATTACCTTGCTCACACTCCAATAGCTTGTCAGGTCCCAAAAACCATTCGTCTCCATTCACTCCTATCTAACAAACTCTCACACGCTTGCTGGAAGTCCAAGCCACTCGCCCACAAAACCTCCTTTACCCCCTCCCTCCAACCTTTTCGAGGACGACCCCTACCCCTCCTTCCTTCCCCTACAGATTTACATGCTCTCCAAGTCATTCTACTTTGATCCATTCTCTCTAAATGACCAAACCACCTCAACAACCCCTCTTCAGCCCTCTGTCTAATACTTTTACTAACTCCACGCCTCCTCCTAATTTCCACACTCCGAATTCTCTGCATAATATTTACACCACACATTGCCCTTAGACAGGACATCTCCACTGCCTCCAGCCTCCTCCTCGCTGCAGCATTTACAACCCAAGCTTCACACCCATATAAGTGTTCGTACCACTATACGTACTTTCATACATTCCCTTCTTTGCCTCCATGGATAACGTTTTTTTGTCTCTACAGATACCTCAATGCACCACTCATCTTTTTTCCTTCATCAATTCTATGGTTAACCTTATCCTTCATAAACCCATCCGCTGACAAGTCAACTCCCAAATATCCGAAAACATTCACTTCTTCCATACTCCCTCTCTCCAATGTGATATCCAATTTTTCTTTATTTAAATAGTTTGATACCCTCGATCACCTTACTCTTATCTATGCTCACTTTCAAACTCGTCCACTAACCTTTTCAACTTTTCTTTAGAATCTTCCATAAGCACAGTATCATCAGCAAAAATTAACTGTGTCAACTCCCATTTTGCATTTGATTCCTCATAATTTAATCCCACCCTTCTCCCCAACACCCTAGCATTTACTACTTTTACAACCCCATCTATAAATATATTAAACAACCATGGTGACATTACACATCCCTGTTTAAAACCTACTTTTACAAGGAAGTAATCTCCCTCTCCTACACACCCTAACCTGAGCCTCACTATCCTCAAAAACTCTTTACAGCCTTCAGTAACTTACTACCTATTCCATACACTTGCAACATTTGCCACATTGCTCTCCTATCCACTATCATATGCCTTTTCTAAATCCATAAATGCAATGAAAACTTCCCTACCTTTATCTAAATACTGTTCACATATATGGTTCAATGTAAACACTTAATCTACACATCCCCTACCCACTCTAAAGCCTCCTTGCTCATCTGCAATCCTACTCTCTGTCTTACCTCTAATTCTTTCAATAATAACCTCACTGTACACTTTACCTGGTATACTCAGTAAACTTATTCCCCTATAATTCTTACAATCTCTTTTATCCCCCTTCCCTTTATTTAAAGGAACTATATATATTATATATATCCTATATACAGTGGACCCTCGGTTAACGAAAAAACTTCATCCCAGAAGCCTGCTCAAGTGCCATTACCGAACGAATTTACTTTCTTAAGAAATAATGTCATGTAGGTTAGTCTATTTCAGACCCCCAAAAATACACTTCCACATGCACTTACAATATTATACTTACATAATTGTACGATTTCCGGGGTATTCGTTAACCGAGGGTCCACTGTATATTACTAAATTTAAAAGGAGAATCTTCCGTTTTTCCTTTTGGGCCATCCTGTCTCAGTGGGATACGGCCAGTTTGTTGACAGAAGAAGAATATAACACAAACAGAAGAAAATAAAAAAAGCTTCAGGAAGACCTGGACAAACTTCAGGAACAGGTGAATAAATAGTTAAATGGCAGCCAGAAGCTCTTACAAAGTTAGTAAATACAGCAAGACATTAAATATTGAGTACCATCTGGGGGATATTAAGTACAGAGAAGCCATGGAGGAAAAGGACCAAGAACTAACCTATTTTGAACTTGTTCATGAAGGTAACATATTAAGAAAACCTGATGCTGAAGGTATAAGCTTTTAAGGAAATATGTCCCTGAAAGTAACAGCTATTAAGAAAACAGTCTCAAAAGGTAATAACAGTTTCCCGAAAAATTGGGAAAACATTTAATAAATTTCATGGCATTAATATACATTAATCAATTGTGATCCTCATTACTCATGCAAAGTTAAGATTTGTCTACTATCAATGATCTTAATACACACAAACCTTTAAATAAAACAAAACATGAGATACTAACTTGGTTGTAGGATTATAAAAGAAGACTCTACCATCACCAGTCCACACAACACACCAAGGGGTGCCAGATACTGGCTGAGAAGATACTGGTCGACTAAGATCTTGTTGACTTTTCTGATCATCTGTTTCACCATCCTGTACAAGGTTAAATTTCATTGCAAATAGTGAGGCTCTTATTTCTGCTAGCTACTCTCAATTTCATACTTATAAAATTTGCCAATCTACATACTGTATTCACATACACTAGTTTCCATTCCTTGCCAACATTAGTCAATATTTTTGTTTATAAAAAACATGTCTGGCATATTTCTGAAAATTACCTTAAGGATAAATATAAAGAAAAAAGTTATTTTAAGACTTTTCAAATTTTACAGTAGTACCACAAAAATAAAGAAGACTATTTTTGGTAAAAAAAAAATACATAAATTAAAAAACTCTAGAAATAACTTACTTTTGAGTCATCGTTGTCAACCTCCATTGATGTGTTTTTGTCATCGGGAGAAGTTGAATCTTCTCCATTCACCTTAGTAGAGTTATTTTCTGGAGGATCTGCCTCTGTGCCAGGTGCCCCAGGACCAGAGTTCACTGATAACGTAATGCCCTGTGCTAATGCTAACCTTGCAGCTGAAAAATCAGGAATTAAAATATTTACTACTATAATGCATTTTCCATCTTAATTTATTTTTTACATTAAGGAATAGTGACAATAAATACTTTAAGACTGTCTCAAT
Source organism: Cherax destructor (assembly GCA_009830355.1). NCBI lineage: Eukaryota > Metazoa > Arthropoda > Malacostraca > Decapoda > Parastacidae > Cherax > Cherax destructor. The sequence continues at coordinate 20,909 of WNWK01006125.1, read as the reverse complement.
ATGAACAATAGTGATCTCTCATACAAAAAAGTCATTGAAGTGTTGATAAAATTATTTGAAGATGCCTTCTCAGTAAAAACTGGGACAATACCAGAGGCTAAGGAATATGGGGCACCAACAGGTACTGGATGCCATCCACACAGCAGGGAGGTAGTAATGAAGCTTTTGACAGGCTTGGATACATGTATATTAAAAGAAAAGTGACCTGATGTGTCACCATGGAGTCTGAGATTGTGCACACATTGTCTAAACCACTAGCTATGATCTACAATAAATCAATGGATACAGGAACGTTACCAGAGATCAGAATTGCAGCAAATATAGTCCCTATACTTAAGGAATGAGACAGACAGGAGGAATTAAACTACACACCAATTTCTTCAACATGCATAGCTTGCAATGTAATGGAGAAATTAATCAGGGGAAGAGTGATATTACACGTAGAGAGAAGCAACTTCATAAACAATAACCAGAAGTTCTATGACAAAGAAACAGATATGCAACGAGTGTGGACGGATTCCTTTTTTTTTTTAGACTGCAAGATGATATTTGTTACCATACCCTATACAAGAGGCTGTCAAAAACCTATGATTCAGGTGGGAATAATAGGAAACATACTTCAGTGAAACAAAAAAATATCTAAGGATAAGGAAGCAAGATGGACTATCAGGAAAGAAATTACAAAATGGAGAAGAGTAAATAGTGGGGCTCTGCAAGTATTGGTATTACGATTAGTACTATTTCTGGTTTATATGACTGACATTCCAGATGGGATTCAGAAATATCTGTTTGCTAGCAATATAAAAATAATGAAATTAAAAACATGTGGACAAGGTAAGGTTCAAAAAGGATCTGGACAAATTACAAGTGGTCAATATTGCTCCCCATGAATGGGGCCCAATGTTTATAGTGTATATTGTATGTATATATTTAAATTTTCATATACAATTTTTTTTTTTTTTTTTTTTCCAACAAGTCGGCCGTCTCCCACCGAGGCAGGGTGACCCACAAAGAAAGAAAATCCCAAAAAAGAAAATACTTTCATCATCATTCAACACTTTCACCACACTCATACATTATCACTGTCCTTGCAGAGGCGCTCATATACGACAGCTGAGAATAGCCCCTCCCAACTGTCACTATCCCAGACCCCTCCTTTAAAGTGCAGGCATTGTACTTCCCATTTCCAGGACTCAAGTCAATTAACTGGTTTCCCTGAATCCCTTCACAAAATGTTACCCTGCTCACACTCCAACAGATCGTCATGTCCCAAAAACCATTCGTCTCCATTCACTCCTATCTAACACGCTCACACATGCTTGCTGGAAGTCCAAGCCCTCGCCCACAAAACCTCCTTTACCCCTCCCTCCAACCTTTTCTAGGACGACCCCTACCCCGCCTTCCTTCCCCTACAGATTTATACGCTCTCCAAGTCATTCTACTTTGATCCATTCTCTCTAAATGACCAAACCACCTCAACAACCCCTCTTCAGCCCTCTGACAAATACTTTTAGTAACTCCACACCTCCTAATTTCCATATTCCGAATTTACTGCATAATATTTACACCACACATTGCCCTTAGACAGGACATCTCCACTGCCTCCAGCCTCCTCCTCGCTGCAGCATTTGCAACCCATGCTTCACACCCATATAAGAGTGTTGGTACCACTATACTTTCGTACATTCCCTTCTTTGCCTCCATGGATAACGTTTTTTATCTCCACAGATACCTCAACACAACACTCACCTTTTTTCCTTCATCAATCCTTCATAAACCCATCCGCTGACAAGTCAACTCCCAAATATCTGAAAACATTCACTTCTTCCATACTCCCTCTCTCCAATATGATATCCAATTATTCTTTATCTAAATCGTTTGATACCCTCATCACCTTACTCTTATCGATATTCACTTTCAACTTTCTACCTTTACACACCCTCCCAAACTCGTCCACTAACCTTTGCAACTTTTCTTAGAATCTCCCATAAGCACAGTATCATCAGCAAAAAGTAACTGTCAACTCCCATTTTGTATTTGATTCCCAATAATTTAATTCCACCCTTCTCCCCAACACCCTAGCATGTACTTCTTTTACAACCCCATCTATAAATATATTATACAACCATGGTGACATTACACATCCCTGTCTAAGACCTACTTTTACAGGGAAGTAATCCTCTCTCCTACACACCCTAACCTGAGCCTCACTTTCATCATAAAAACTCTCTACAGCATTTAGTAACTTACTACCTATTCCATACACTTGCAACATCTGCCACATTGCTACCCTATCCACTATCATATGCCTTTTCTAAATCCATAAATGCAATGAAAACTTCCCTACCTTTATCTAAATACTGTTCACATATATACTTCAATGTAAACACTTGATCTACACATCCTCTACCCACTCTAAAGCCTTCTTGCTCATCTGCAATGCTACTCTCTGTCTTACCTCTAATTCTTTTAATAACAACCCTACCGTACAGTGGTACCCTGAGTTTCGGCCATAATTCGATCCAGAAGGCTGCTCAAGTGCCGTTACCAAACTAATTTGTTCCCATAAGGAATAATGTAAATTAGATTAGTCCGTTTCAGACCCCCAAAAATACACTTACAGAAGCACTTACAATAATACACTTACATAACTGTTCGAGTTGGGAGGTGGCCGAAACTAGGTGTACCACTGTATACTCGGTAAACTTATTTCCCTATAATTTTTACAATCTCTTTTGTCCCCCTTCCCTTTATATAAAGAAACTATACACACACACTGCCAATCCCTATTTACCTTCCCCTCTTTCATACATTAAACAAAAATACCAACCACTCCAACACTATATATACCCCCCTGCTTTTAACATTTCTGTCATGATTCCGTCAGTTCCAGCTGCGTTACCCCCTTTCATTCTACGTCATGCCTCACGCACCTCCCCCACACTCACATCCTGCTCTTCTTCACTCCTAAAAGATGTTATACCTCCCTGGCCAGTGCATGAAATTACCGCATCCCTATCTTCATTGACATTTAAAAGTTCCTCAAAATATTCCCGCCATCTACTCAATATCTCCAGTTCCCCATCAACTAACTCCCCTACTCTGTTTTTAACTGACAAATCCATTCGTTCCCTAGGCTTTCTTAATGAAAATACAGTGATCCCTCGGTTTTCGTGCATCTCCAAACTCGAACATTTATGTAAGTGTATTTTCGTAAGTGCTGTTGCAAGTGTATTTTGGGGGGTCTGAAATAGACTAACTTACGTGACTATTTCTTAAGGAAGTAAATTCGTTCGGTAATGGCACTTGAGCAGCATTCTGGAACAAATTTTCGGCGAAAACCGAGGGACTACTGTATCTTGCTTTATACTATTATTTGACTTATTATATTAGCTATGTAAGTAGGTAGGATGTAACATATTACACTTCTCGCTGTGCTCGCTGTTGAAGAGTTGTGATTGGCTGTCCTCCGTCGTAAACTGTCTTTCTAACTACTGCTCACTTGTTTGTTTCAGGTGGTACCTCGCGCCGTTGCTGGAGTAGCACGAGCAAGTCACGTGATCTCACCTTATGTGAGGCTTGCAGTCCATACCTCTCTCTCTCTCTCTATCTATCTGTTTCTAGTCCTGGAAGCATCTCTCGAGTGACTCCTACAAGAAATATCTCTCCAGGAACCTGTCTTGTCTCCGGCTGTTTGTTCGTTATTTAGACTGTTTTGGTTGAGTATGGTTTCACTGGTGAGTTTGTACCTCTCGTTCAGACTTAGTGGTTTTGACATTTTGCAGAGGTTGTGTATCGTGTGGAGACACTCTTCAACCCTGGTCCCAAGATGAAGCTTCTGACCTACTTTGTGTGGCATCTACGCAGGGATTTGGTTATGCTGAAATTAGATTCAGTATTAAGGGAGTTTTATGCCTTTTATGGAGGATCTGCTGATGGTCCGCAGTTAGGGTCATTATTTTCTCTCCATGCTCCTGACGCTGTCCGGCTGCTTGGTATATTATTGCTGTTTGGCGAAGGTTTCGTTTTATTTGCCTTGATGGTCAAGAAGATAGATTATTTGAGGACTTATTGTCAGTCACTATTAAAGTCTATTTCAAGTCAAGTCTTACCGAGACATTACGAGCACTTTGAGCACACATACACATTCATACACTTTTATATATTTCTATTATTCGTATTCAAGAGTATATCTCATCATAGTAATCACGATTTGTACTGTAGAAAAAGTGCCCTCATCACTACAATACAATTCAATATTGCACTACAAGAGATATGAAGGAGCTTGTATCCTAAATTATATACTTATTATCCACCTAGGCACCTTTTGTATTAAGGATCTCAAATTTTATTTTGTTGGATTATTATCACCTAGTTGTAATCCCAAAACTATTAATATTTCACACAATTCAAGGGATAACTAGACCTGATCTTATTCTGACAACTTGTTACAAAAACCAGAAACAGGCTCAATGCTAGAGGGGAAGATCTTGTAGTATTCTCTGGAGATGTCTATACTTTAAAGATAATGCCTTTTTGTAACATTCAGATAAACAGTTGTTGAATTCAACCCCCAGTAAGTGAAAAGTCATGAAGACTGCAGAAGGAGCAAAACCATAATGGGATATAAACTAGGGGGACAAAAACTGGAGACTTCACTTGGAGAGAAACACCTAGGGATGTGTATAGTGCCCAGTATAATGTCAGAGGCTAACATCAGCTGAATAACCTCTGCAACTAATGCTCATCTGGAAAATCTAAAAGTAGCCTTCAGGAATCTAAACAGTCATTTCGGGCCCTATATATAACATACATTAAGCCCATCTTAATTAAGAGTATGCAGTACCAGTATGGAACCCACACCTGAAAAAAAGTTAGGAAACTGGAGAGAGAGCAGAGGTATACAAAAAAACTTGTTCCTCAGCTAAGGGGCATAAGGAATGAATCTAATGACATAAGAGGACAGATCTTGGTAAGGAAGCAGAGTAGGAAGCCTCCATACACAGTTTTAAGAGCAGGTCCAAAAGGGCATACAAGGCTATGAGGGAGTGAATCTGGAGAGCAGCAAGTTAAGAGGCAGGACTAGATTCAGAGAATTGAGTCCTGCAACCACAAATAGGTAATACATAGATGTCAAATGAAACCTTTTTCATAAATAGTAAGCATGTACAACCATGGTGCAGACACAACCCTACATTTATTTTTATTTTTATTAACACATGGCCGATTCCCACCAAGGCAGGGTGGCCCGAAAAGAAAAACTTTCGTCATCATTCACTCCATCACTGTCTTGCCAGAGGGGTGCTTTACACTACAGTTATAAAACTG
>WNWK01006125.1:0-15481 GCA_009830355.1 Cherax destructor | reverse complement strand
CTTTAACCTACCCCAAACATCTTCGACCCCTTGCCTACACTCACTAGCCCATCTATCCCCCAATAGTTGTTTATATCCCCCCCCAACGCCTCCTCTTTTAGTTTATAAATTTTCACCTCTCTCTTACTTACTGCTTCTATTTTCCTTGTATCCAATCTACCTTTTAGTCCTACATTTATGTTTGTGTTAAAAGCCTTGCTATCAATCTTAAGACATTGTGGTATCTTATATGAGCAGTATAAGCATATACTAACTGACAAATACAGCTAGAAAGGGGGTTAACACAATATTGCAACTTTGAAGGATGAAGCTAGGAATTTTTATCTACAAAATGAATATCAAACACTCACTCACCCACCTATTCAAGTTTTTTTTTTTACTCCCTCCCATGTCCTACCATAAAAAAGTATCCTTATGAGGATAGACTGCATAAAAGCCCAAAAAAAAAAGTAGACTACAATATTTCTAAAATAAATACATTTAAGCTTATGACTTCAGTTTGAAACTCAATGTAATTTTAAAAAAGGGGGGGGCTAGTTGATGGGGAAAAGGGAAAACATACGAATGAACATGTCCAACATGCCTGCAGTCTGACATCCCAGAATTCCCACATTTTTTATTTTTGGGGAAAGGGGCTTTTTATGATTAATATATGATATTTTAAAAAAAATTTTTTGACATCTTTTGGATGAGACCAGGACACACGGGGTCCCCAAAAGGGGAAAAGGGGAAAAATTCTGGTTCAAACACATGTTCAAGAAATTGAAGTGATATAAAATTCGAGAGCTTCAAAGTATGAAATGTGCATGATCAAAACAATTGTAAAATGGTTTACGTTTTTAATTTACCTTCTAAATCTTTCATAGCTTGAGGTTTTTCCCAGACAGATTCTTGTGTTTTAGAATTGTAGTAATAATTTCTTCCATCAGGAGCTTTGTGCTCTGTCCAATGAGCAGCCTGTGCTACCATTTCTGGATCTAAATTGGAGTCATCTACAGATGAGGAGGGTGCTCCTTGGGTGACAACTGTTGTACTGCTAGCAACCACAACACCACTGTTTGTAGCTTTTACCATACTGTCACTACCTGGACCACTGTTGCTGTTACCACCAGGAATACTGCTGTTGCTCTGTCGACAAACCAAAACCTTGTCAGTAGTATTTTAAAATAAAAATAGACAATTTAAAAAAAATATTATTTTCCCCAATACCAAATGACTTATTTTAAGGACTTTAGCAAGAAAATCATACACTTACATAATTTTCCATTTAGACAACTACCAGTGAAAATTGACCAAAAGAAGTCTAAAGAAAGTTTAAATTCATAAGCAGTTTCGAAAATTCTAAAAAATTTAAAGTAAAAATTTAAATGTGTAAAATAATAAATTATAATTTGGGTTTTCTTTCTTTTTGGGTCACCTTGCTTAGGTGGGAAACAGCCGTGTTAAAAAAAAATTGTACTATCAAAAGAATGCTTTCCAAACATTATCAATTTCCCTAACACTAACACATCATTCCAATTTTCAACTCTGGAAAAAATCATTTATTCCCGATTTTGTCAATATGAAATACCATTTTTATTTTTCGTCACTTGGACACCTAAGTGTACCTAAAAAAAAAAAAGGCTAAATTTAACACATTACAAGACAAAGCCTTATTAATAAGGGACAATAAAATTAGAGAAATATTTTAAACAATACAGCATTTGGGGTAAAGGTGAGTGGTGCGTTGAGGTATCTGTGGAGACAAAAAACGTTATCCATGGAGGCAAAGAAGGTGTTGTCTCAGTATCATAAATACACTTGTGTAGTTTATCAGAATCATCTTAGTTTTACATAGCCAGTCCCTTTGCGTGTGACGTCACAATACCCGCTTAAGTGAGAGGCGCCCTCACTTCGCGATAGACCTACACTCAGGCAAGAGGTGTGGGTACACCACCTCTCACAGACTCGTAAATATACTGTAACCATCCTACAAGGAAAGTGTCCTTTGACAACCTATTTATCTCTCTCAAACCCCACACAACAAGTGGTGCCAGCAGTGGGCCCGTAAATCTTTCGATTACGGTGTTATAGAGAGATAGATTCCTACAAGCCGCCAGAGACAATGCTGCCAGCTATCTACATCCAAGCAATATCTACAATATCAGCTAAGTGCCTCATCTGTTAATTTGTTAAAACCTACGAGGGGATGACCCGGGTTTTGCAAATTCTGAACGAGTAAGCCAGTTTGTGAGGGGAGTGCCAAACTAAGCCAGCAAGCCAGTTATGTCAGCCTAGGCTTAAGCCAGCTTCTACCTTGCTGTGCTAATTTGTTACAAGATTCCAAGCCAGTCAACCTGTGTGAAAAGTTCTACTAAGCCAGCAAGCCACCCAGCTGACTGAGAAGTAAGCCAGCCACGTGAGTTCACGCATTTATATCGTCCTTGTACTTCAGTGTACGTATCGCTGTTCTGAGTGATAATACCATCCCTGTGGTATCCTGGGTTATTCAAGCCACCCTGGGTTAAATTCATGTGCTTTTTATAAACGGAGTAAGCCACAGGCGCGCGTGACGCTGTGAGCCAGCTGCGTGAACCCCTCCACCCACCCTCCCACGCTAAGGCAGATGCCATCAACCACGTGAGTCGCCTACACTCCACGCAAAGCATCAAGTGTGGATAATTTCACCCTTAACTGGGTCCTGCAAGCAGTTATTGGCTACGAATCGGGTCGAGCGTCCTTAGTGTGTTTCTTCTGAAATGTTTGTGCCACCTTTATTAAAGCATAAGATTCGTAGTTCATCAATTTATGCACAATTCGTCAAGATATCAACGAGTGGACCAGACGAAAACATCCTCCACCACCATCACCACCCTAATCAACGCTTCAGTAAAAGTTTTGCAGCCTAGAGACAATTACTGTGTTGTTGTTTTTATTTTTCAGATAATCTAGACACAATTCGTGTGTTGAGACAATTTTGCCAGTTAAAGAAATTTTGAGTTATCCTGGGAGTGTAACCTTGTCCTAGCAAGTGTTATGTGTTAAATTAAATACTTCCATTAATTTTTATTTCACTAGTATTGTCTCTTGTTAATTATTGTGTTATAAATTCTGTGAATTTCGTTGTGTTACCAAGTATGCAGTAAGTACAGTTTTATTAATATTCTGTTCAATATTCCACCAAGTAGTAATTTTTAAAAATTTAATTTTTTTTCCCCAAGCATTGTCCCTGTTTTTTTTTCTTGTTAATTGTTGTGTTCCACCAAGTGTTCTATCCCAGAGTTATCATTTAATAATTTACCCTTGTTTGTAATGTTAATTGTGTAATTAATTTTTGCTTGCTCCAGTAACTGCATAAATTATTTTTGCTCCTCTAAGTAATATTTAACCTTTCCCCAGTAATTTCCTGCTAATTCTTGTGTATTGCAGTCAGTGTAATTCTTCCCATTGCACCCAATATTGTTTTGTGTACTTGTTAATTTTTATATAGTGCTAATGTGATTTACTTTTGCAGACTAGTGACATAATTTACTGAAGATATTAATTTGCTCTGCTCAGTCATAACTTACAAATTAACAAGAGCATGACTTTTTGTATATAGTAAGTAAACAATCATGTGCCTTTGATGTTAGTATCTTCCAGCTCATGTAAGTGTTAAAACAATTTTCTTGTCATTAATTTTCATTTGTTTTCATGTGTTGTTGAACAAATTCACTCTTAAGTTTGATTAGAGTCAGTGTTCTTAGTGATTTGTTTAGTAACTGTTTCATTGAGTTACCTTGCTTTGCTTGCAATTAAGAGTAAGTGTGTTCAAACTAATTAATTTCTGTTATCTTTATTGTGTGCAAATAATTTTCCCCAGTGTCACTTTAAACCATTGATATATCCTGAAACTGATTTTGTTTAAATTAACTATACCAGTATTCACTTTTTTTATCAATTTTTATTGTATTTACTTAAATGTTCAAGTAACTTGTCATTCTCCTAAGAGTAATAAGTAATATTTCAGTGAATTTTTTAAGTGATTCAAGCAGTAAAGTTACTTTAATTTATTGCCAGTGAATAATTCAATTGTTTTGTGCAATTCTCCTTTTTTAGTGATTTGTTTTATCAGATTGTTGCTCTTGCTATAACCATCATTGAATTTTTTTTAAATATTTGTGCAGTTAATTCTTTTTACTGTGTTGCAATTTTTGTTGATATTTAAAAGAAAAGAAAACTCATTTTGCAGTTACTTCAAGTTAAAGCTAGATTGTTTTTTATTTTTAGTGTGTAGAATTTTCTTGCCAAGTCAATTTCCAGTGAGTTATCTTTTCTTTAGTGATATTGTGCAATTATTCGTGTTACTTATGCAGAATAGTTAAACAATTAATACCAGTTAAGCTATATTGTGCTGTATACTTGCGTTAATTTTGCTTTCATTTAAATTCTCGTTCAATTGCTCGAAGTCATGTCTCTAGTAAATTCAAGTGATAACTGTGTGTTTGCTGCCAGTCAAGGCAATGAAGCTCAAGTAAATTCGTGCGATAATACTGTGTGTGCTGCTATTCAGAGCAATAATGATAATGAATCAGTGAAAAGTTCTTATAGTCCCTTACTGACTGAAAGAAAGTCTCTAGCCTTTGAGCAATGTGTTTGTTCTCTCAGCTTGTATCAGAGATTTGCCAGAGTGATGCGGAATGTGAATTTCAGATATGTGTTTTAATTGTTAACGTTGCAGAGTGTTAAGACACTAGTATTACTGTCATTCCTGTCTGGAATTCAGCCCCTACAATATCTTGCATGCAAGATAGCGTTCAGATGCCTAGGGTGCCGGAGGTATCCCGGACCGCATTGAGTGCTGAGTCTATCCTTGCAATGTTGCTAGTTCAAGTAGTAGTTCCTCTCCAGGGGACGCTTTGTTGAAGAAAGACTACTTGAATGAGTTATAGCATCTCTCGCTGATGCAAAAGCAATTGCAGAAAGCCATTTCTGTTGCTAGTGTATTCACTAGAGTGCCAGTTGTTGTCCCTCGTGTTCCAGATAGTGATCTTTCCAGTTGACAGTAATTCATTTGCAGAGTAAAGTGTTGTGTGTCGAGTAATTATTACCTGCAGTAAGAGATCGTGAGAGCCGTTCTCATTTGCTCATACTTTGTGTTATTGAGCTAACTATTTCAGCCGGGGAGAAATCCATCCACTCCACCAAGTTTGTGCAATCCTTCAATAGGAAAGTGATCATAAGTCTTGAACTAAAGATAGAAAATTAGAAAATCCAGTTAGAACTGAATTATTGACTGTTTTGTTATCAGATTTCCAGTATCTAGTAAGATTTTTGTGTGTTCATGTTCTTTCCAGTTCTTGAGTTTTAACAGTATGACCGTTTGCTAGCCGAGTCTATCTTTCCTGTTAAAACTTCTTCCCTGTAAATATTTATTCTTCCTCAGAAGCTGTTGAGTGCATGAATACCGATTGATCGATCGAATATTAAATTGTAATTGTAATGCATATATAATGCATTATCTCTAGATCCTTTAAAATTTCTTAAGAACCATTAACTCAAGAAGTGCGATAGTAAGATTAAATCTTGATTAGTTCTAAGTTATAACGTGTTTGCTATTGTATAGATTCACCCAGTACCACCTGTCTGTTCAGCCTATATTGTCCTCTAGTATGCCGAGACGTCATACATAACATGGCCGAGCTGTTGTGTCAGTATCATAAATACACTTGTGTAGTGTATCAGAATCATCTTAGTTTTACATAGCCTGTCCCTTTGCGTGTGACGTCACAATACCCGCTCAAGTGAGAGGCGCCCTCCCGGCATCGCCCTCACTTCGCAATAGACCTACACTCAGGCAAAAGGTGTGGGTACACCTCCTCTCACAGACTCGTAAATATACTGTAACCATCCTACAAGGAGTGTCATTTGACAACCTATTTATCTCTCAAACCCCACACAACAAAGGGAATGTACGAAAGTACAGTGGTACCAATACTCTTATATGGGTGTGAAGCATGGGTTGCAAATGCTGCAGCGAGGAGTAGGCTGGAGGCAGTGGAGATGTCCTGTCTAAGGGCAATGTGTGGTGTAAAAATTATGCAGAAAATTCGGAATGTGGAAATTAGAAGGTGTGGAGTTACTAAAAGTATTTGTCAGATTGCTGAACAGGGGTTGTTGAGGTGGTTTGGTCATTTAGAGAGAATGGATCAAAGTAGAATGACTTGGAGAGCGTATAAATCTGTAGGGAAAGGAAGGCGGGGTAGGGGTCGTCCTAGAAAAGGTTGGAGGGAGGGGGTAAAGGAGGTTTTGTGGGCGAGGGGCTTGGACTTCCAGCAAGCATGTGCGAGCGTGTTAGATAGGAGTAAATGGAGACGAATGGTTTTTGGGACCTGACGAGCTGTTGGAGTGTGAGCAGGGTAACATTTTGTAAAAGAATTCATGGAAACCAGTTAATTGATTTAGTTGGACTTGAGTTCTGGAAATGGGAAGTACAATGCCTGCACTTTAAAGTAGGGGTCTGGGATAGTGACAGCTGGGAGGGACTATTCTCAGCTGTTGTATCTGAGCGCCTCTGCAAAGACAGTGATTATGTATGAGTGTGGTGAAAGTGTTGAATGATTATGAAAGTATTTTCTTTTTGGGGATTTTCTTTCTTTTTGGGTCACCCTGCCTCGGTGGGAGACGGCCGACTTGTTGAAAAAAAAAAAACTAAGTGAAAACAGGACAGTCAGAAAGGAAGAGGATTACAAAATATCCATAAAAAAATTAAGCTACAGAAACTTAAAAAACAATATTTGAGAGAGAGTGAGTGAGAGAGTGAGTGAGTGAGTGAGTGAGAGTGAGAGTGAGAGTGGAGTGAGAGTGAGAGTGAGAGTGAGAGAGAGAGAGTGAGAGTGAGTGAGAGAGTAATTGTACACAGCTCACTGTTTAACAATACAGTGGACACCCAGTTTACGTAATTAATTCGTTCCAGAATGCTGTTCAAGTGCCGTTACCAAACGAATTTGTTCCCCTAAGGAATAATGTAAATTAGATTAGTCCTTTTAGACCCCCAAAAATACACTTACAAAAATACACTTACATAATTGTTCAAGTTTGGAGCAGTACATAAACTGGGGGTCCACTGTACATGGGATGAAAATACACTGCCAAGACAAATGAGATTCCATAATATACCAAATTTCAGTGACAGTAAAAATAATTTTTGGTATCTTAATTATAAAATAAGACTGGACAGTCTGTTGTGACTAAACTGTATACAAATGGTATACCAAATTTGTCAGTATGACAACGAACTTTTTTCATACACCACTCAGTATACTGAGCGAGAGAAGGCAACACTGTCAATACTAGTTACTAGCAGTACTCATTAGAAAAGTGGAAGAAATTCTCAAAATAAAGTATAAGAACAATTGTGATATAAAAAGGAATTTTCCAATTGGGTTGTCTGAATGTGTGGGTGTAGTACAGATAAAGTACTGGTAATATTACAAATAAGGTGGTGATGTTCCAGAATCACAAAATAAAGCTAAGGGGGTTGAAAAATTTCAGTCCATTGGGAGTAAATGGGATTGAATCAGGCATTTTTGAAAGAAACAGAGCTAAAGGAGTAGTAGTAATATTAAAGTCACTTATGGAAAGAAAGGGAGGAACAAGAGTTGAAATTATGTCATTTAGAATAAAGGTGTGATGTGAGAATTGGGTTATAGTAAATGTTACTGCTCTTTGAGAGAATAGTGAGAGAGAGAGATTTAGGGAGATATTAAACAAATGTGTGAGCGTGTTAGATAGGAGTGAATAGAGACGAATGGTTTTTGGGACCTGACGAGCTGTTGGAGTGTGAGCAGGGTAATATTTTGTGAAGGGATTCAGGGAAACCGGTTAGCCGGACTTGAGTCCTGGAAATGGTAAGTATAATGCCTGCACTTTAAAGGAGGGGTTTGGGATATTGGCAGTTTGGAAGGACTTCTAAATTGTCATATCTGAGCAACTCTGCAAAGACAGTGATTATGTATAAGTGAGGTGAAAGTGTTGAATGATGAAAATATTTTCTTTTTGGGGATTTTCTTTCTTTTTGGGTCATTCTGCCTCAGTGGGAGATGAACGACGTGTTGAAAAGAAAAAAGTTTAAGGACTTTGAACAAAGGTAGAATATAATTGTTGAGAGGGAATTGCTCAGATGGGAGAGACTGTTGAAAATGGCATAGTAAGTTTGGAATGCCAGAGGTAAATAATGAAGGAAGAGGAGGTGCCTCTTTATTAAATTATATATAGCAAGAGTTTTGGTAATAATATTCTCAGCTGTCGTATCTGAGCTCCTCTGCAAAGACAGTGATTATGTATGAGTGTGGTGAAAGTGTTGAATGATGATGAAAGTATTTTCTTTTTGGGGATTTTCTTTCTTTTTGGGTCAGCCTGCCTCGGTGGGAGACGGCCGACTTGTTGAAAAAAAAAAAAGTTTTGGTAATAGGTATTACTTATTTTAAGAAAATGAGGATAATTATACAAGAGATGATATACGACATAATGACAGCAGTTTTCTTGATTATGTCTTTCTTTCTTTCAACACGTCGGTCGTTTCCCACCGAAGCGGGGTGGCCGAAAAGGGAAAACGAAAGTTTCTCCTTTTACATTTACTAATATATACAGGAGAAGGGGTTACTAGCCCCCTGCTCCCGGCATTTTAGTTGCCTCTTACGACACGCATGGCTTACGGAGGAAGAATTCTGTTCCACTTCCCCATGGAGTCTTGACTATGTATTGGTAGATAAAAGGGTGTTGGGTAGACTTCTGAATGTGCATGTTTTAAGAGGCATCAGATATGTCAGATCATTATTTTGTGGAATTAAGTGGGAGTGAGAGGTAGACTAAGTATAAGAATGTCATCAATGGGTAGGAGAGAAATGAAAATGAATGAACTAGAGTGAGTTAGGGTAAGATATATAATAAACTAGAGGGAGAAAAGCAAGCTACAAAGACTACAAATAATAGAGGAGAGGCTGAAAATGTATTTAAGAATAAGTGCAAGTGTGCAAAGTTAGTGCATGGAGGAGTGTGGGTCCTGGTGAGAAAAAGAATTATCAGCTAAATGAGGTAGAGAGCATGGGAAAGAAAAATACCAGAATAGAGAGGTTTTTTACAATGTAGAAATAATATACAGCATGCAGAGCATATGAAGCGAAAGTTGTTGAAAGAATAGTAAGAAAAATGGAAGACAATAAGAAAGTGGGAGAGATCCTATTAGCAAATTTTAAAAATCAGAACTGGAAGGAGATTAATAAATAATCTGAGAAAGCCTGGGGAACAAATGGACTTGGCAATTAAAAATGAAAGAGGAGAGATAATATATGGAAAGGTGGAGATGCTGGGAAGATTTATTATTTTTTTTTTTCATTAACACATCGGCCGATTCCCACCAAGGCAGGGTGGCCCGAAAAAGAAAAACTTTCATCATCATTCACTCCATCACTGTCTTGCCAGAGGGGTGCTTTACACTACAGTTATAAAACTGCAACATTAACACCCCTCCTTCAGAGTGCAGACACTGTACTTCCCATCTCAGGACTCAAGTCCGGCATGCCGGTTTCCCTGAATCCCTTCATAAATGTTACTTTGCTCACACTCCAACAGCACATCAAGTATTAAAAACCATTTGTCTCCATTCACTCCTATCAAATACGCTCACACATGCTTGCTGGAAGTCCAAGCCCCTCACACACAAAACTTCCTTTACCCCCTCCCTCCAACCTTTCCTAGGCCGACCCCTACCCCGCCTTCCCTCCACTACAGATTTATACACTCGAGTTATTCTGTCTCGTTCCATTCTCTCTACATGTCCGAACCACCTCAACAACCCCTCCTCAGCTCTCTGGATAATAGTTTTGGAATCCCGACCTCCTCCTAATTTCCAAACTCCGAATCTCTGCATTATATTCACACCCACATTGACCTCAGACATACATCTCCACTGCCTCCAGCCTTCTCCTCGTTGCAACATTCATCACCCATGCTTCACACCCATATAAGAGTGTTGGTATAACTATACTCTCATACATTCCCTTCTTTACTTCCATGGACAAAGTTCTTTGTCTCCACAGACCCAGTGCTCCACTCACCCTTTTTCCTCATCAATTTATGATTCACCTCATCCTCCATAGACCCATCTGCTGACATGTCCACTCCCAAATATCTGAATACATTCACCTCCTCCATACTCTTTTCCTCCAATCTGGGAAGATGTAGGAAATATTTTAAGGTGGTGTTACATGTTATGAATGGGAGGCAGCGATTCAAGGATTGAGGATGAATTTCGGAAGGGATGTTAAAAAAAAAAAAAACTCCATGGGGAAGTGGGACAGAATTCTTCTTCCTTAAGCCATGCGTGACGTACGAGGCAACTAAAATGCTGGGAGCAAAGGACTAGTAACCCCTTCTCCTGTATTAATTACTAAATTTAAAAAGAAAAACTTTTTTCTTTTTAGGTCACCCCGCCTCGGTAGGATATGGCCGATTTGTATAAAAAAAAAAATTTAATAGTGAACATAGGAAAGAATAAGGTTATGAGGGTAACAAAAAATTTAGGTAATGAAAGTCTGAATATGAGATTGGAAGAAGGGAGTATGGATGAAGTGAATGTGTTCAGTTTGGGAGTGGATATGTCAGTGAATGGATCTATGAAACACACGGTGAAACACAGAATTGAGAGAGGAAAATGGTGGATAATGCATTGAGGCATCTATGACAAAAAAATCTATGGAGGCAAAAAGGGAATATATGAGAGCATGGTGGTACCAACACTCTTATATGGGTGTGAAACATGGGTTTTAAATGCTGCCAAAAGGAGGCTAGAGGTAGTGGAGATGTCCATATTTGAGGGAAATGAATGCTGTGAATATTATGCAGAGAACTCGTAGTTTGAAAATTAGGTGGTGTAGGGTTACAAGGAGTATTATCCAGAAAGCTGAAAAGGGGTTACTGAGGTGGTTTGGACATTTAGAGAAGATGAAATAAAACAGGATGATTTAAGAGGGTCACAGCTTATCTGAGGAACTGAGCTAATGATGCAGATCTACTTGATGGACCCTGGCATCAAGATGCAGTTCTACGTGATGGAGTCAAAGGGTTAATATTAGATTAATGATTAAACACTTTCCAAGTGGTGAATCAACTCAGTGACAAGTGAAATTAAAGATCTACCCCAAATATACATCAAAACACAGCTCTCCTCCAGAACTAACCTCTGGTCCTGATAATGGTTCTGGTTCATGCTGTTGTTGCTGAGGTTGCTGCTGCTGTGTTGACTGTTGCTGCTGCTGCTGCTGTTGTTGCTGTTGCTGTCGCTGCTGCTGTTGCTGCTGCTGCTGCTGCTGTTGCTGCTGCTGTTGCTGTGGAGGTTGCTGCTGCTGATCACCCATAGGACCTGGCATGCCACCTTGTGGCATGTTTCCCATACCAGGTGGAGGCATTCCCCAACCTGGAGGGCCCATGGGGTCCAGGAGGCATGCCATGACCAGGATAACCATTCCAGCCAGGACCTGGACCAGGACCAAACCTGGTGGAAATACAAAAATAACCATGACAATGACAACATTTTTACTAATATACCAAATGGGTTTTAATTAAAACTGGACAGTAAATTCAGAGTACACTCTGCTTATACAATGCTAATAATAATACTACTGTACTTTAATTTCACTAAATAGTTAAATAATAAAATATGCATTTATAAAAGTAAAGTTTAAATAGGACTTCAATACACGAAATTATATTAAAAATTTTAAAACTAAATATAAGAAAAACAAAAATAATTCTGTAACACAATATACAGGTAAATATTGCCTTAGGGTTAGTGTATTAAAGTTGCTTATAACTACCATTGAGAAAAAGGGAATATTTTCTAATGTACAACTTAACATGCTGAAAACACCCACTACCCATTTTAAAGGCATGCATGCACCAGCCTATTCGTGCACAATAAAAATTACATAAAACCAGGTTAATCCAGCTACACAATCAAGTTACCAAAGAAAGTAAATTTCTTTTAAAACCTTCAATAACAAAAGAAAATATTATATTTAATATTACAGTATCTAAAAACTAAAAAAACTCAAACATTCACACAGTTGAATTATGTTAAAAATTTTCAAAATATAAAGTTTCCTATGCTGGAAATGACGGGTGTCAAAAGTTTGGACTTTAAGAAATAATCACTATATTTTAAAACTAAACAAAAAAAAAAAAAAAACTGAAGGGAAAGAAGACAGAAGGGGGAGAATGCACACAGGAGAAAAGGGGGGATGACAGGGAGATAGAAAAAAAGAGCTGGGGAGGGAGATGGGGGAGGGGGAAAAGACAAGCAATGAGTGGAGAGTAGAGATGAGAGTTTAAAGGGGCTAAAAAAAGGGGGATAAATTGAGGAGGGAGATGAGGAGAGGAGGGGGGGAAAGGTATGGGGGGGGTGGTAAGGAAAAGACATGAATAGGATGATGAGAAGAAGAAGGGTGACGAGGAGGAGGGTGACGAGGGGAAGGAGGGGTGACGAGGTGAAGACAAAGGAGAGAGACAAGGGATGAGGAGACAAGGGAAAAGATGTAAATGGAGGTTATAAAGGGGGGAAGATGAAGGAAAATGAGCATTTAGACAGTGTAAAAGCAGATTAAAGAAGACTGTCATAATGTTTCCACTTTTACATTGTATAAAGGGAATAATCATTAACCAGAACATAAACCCCCACCGACAATTTTTTTGAGCCTGATACTGATCTGCCCAGTGTATAAGGTGAAAAATTATTTCCCATCACAATTACCAAACCGAAGTAAATAGATCTTTTTTAAGTCTAAAAAATTAGTACAAAAGCACAAATCACACAATTTCAACTTGCTGGAGAGTGTACAATAGGAATAGGGTAAAAGATCCTTTCAGAACCTAACAACCCTTTTTAAAAGCTAAAAAAATACAGCTTCCACTTGTATGAACTTCTTGTATCACATTTACTTATACATCTCTTCTGAATAAATTCAGATTGCTGTACATGTGAATACTTTGATAAGACTAAAGGCATGTATAGAAAAAAAATCCCTCCAAATTATTACATAATTTTAAAAATTTGCCAGAACATTACCCATGTTTTTTTTTTTTTTTTTAAAAACTGGCAGTCTCCCACTGAGGTAAGGTGACCCAAAATAGGAAACACTTTCGTCACTCACTTCATCAGGCCTTAACATAGGCATGCCAATACCACAGCCCAGATACCCTCCAAACTGCAAATATCCCTCCCCCCACCTTCTGAGTGCAGGCACTGTACTTCACACTTCCAGGACTCAAATCTGCTAACAGTTTTCCCTGAATCCCTTAATAAATATTACCTTGTTCACACTCCCACTCTTGCATAAATCTTTATGTAAATTTATTCAATCTCTTCATTTTATCAACTAAATGGAACAGAACGGGGTACTCTAAACTTTAAGGAAATTATATTAACCCTTTTTACCCCTTAACTTGTACTCAGTTAAAGAATGTGAGCCAAACCTTATTTAAAAATGTTTCATTTATTGATTTTCAAACTAGCCTATAATTTTGCTTTAATCCAATTTTAACATTTAAATACATGCATACAATTAGATGGACAATTTTAGACAGTAAAAAAATAACTACAATCTATTCTGCAGTCTTTTAATCAAAATTATAGGCTACACCACTGCGGAAAATATATACTCTTATAAATACTGCCTTCAACTATTTTCTTCAATTGCACATCTGCTTCTAGGAAATCCTTTTCCAAAACTTTTATTTTATATCCTTTCATCACCACCTCTGACTTGTTTTCTCTAATTGGAACCTTAAAAATTTCATGTTTTATACCAATACTAATGAAATTATTGATCACCAATGTTCCTATTTTTATATATATTTCTAAAGCTGGATTTAAACATACATCTACAATACTAGTTATTTTACAAATGCAAAAACAAAGAAAGCATATTGCTATTCAAAGGAGAAGAAAATTTAGAAAGCATTAAAATTCATAAGAGAAACCCCAAACAAGTAATATTCTCAGAAATATTACTATAAAGCATAGTTATCAATAGCATTCATAACACTTTGAATATACACCTTTGAAACATTGTCAGTCCTTAAACGAGATGCCAACCCTCAGGGCAAGGAGATGTCTGATAAACTAGAAAAAGAAATGAGATCAAGTAAAGCCACGAGAAAATGATAAATATCAACACTAAAATATCAGACAAAGCGGTACCTTACATTCAGATTTTGCTCTCCTTGCCCCTTGCCATATTAATTTATACAAAATTCATTCCCAAAAATTGCTGTTAATCTAATTTACAATTAGAAAGCACCAACTTCAAAAAACTGCACCATTCTTTAAACCCCTTTTTGTCCAAAGCCTCAAAATTAAAAGTGCTTAGTGTCTACTTAAAAAAAAAAAATTCCTTTCAAATTGTAGAAAATCTTTTCTGAAGGTAATGATACCAAAATTAAGAAATGTGATTGGAAACTTACAGAATTACAAGATGCAAATTTAGTGGTATGGGAACAATTTTCACATCAGCGTTTTCATTTACTTCTATTTTAAGTAAAATCCATTAGCTATTTCACTAGTCCTTCCCCCTTCTATCAACTGAGCCAAAAAAACCCCCCAGTCAACTATCAAAACTGCCCTATAAAGTGACCAGTTCAGTAATTTTATAAAAAATTAAAAAAATGTCCACAATAAAAAACTGTAGACACTAATTGCACTAAACATTCTTCTGTTCATTAATAACATCCCCAAGCCCTCCCATATTACCTTATTTCTCGGATAACAAAATATAACCAGGAATGATTGGTTGTGGTTTATGGAATCCCCAAAAATTTAATCAGACCGTAAAAAAACCCTGAAAGATGGAGGGGTGTTGTTGGGACTTATCCATCCTCAGGATTATTAGCAAAAATTTTATTTCTGATACTTTGAGGTCAATTTCAAGCACTTCCGTTCCCGGGGAACCAAAAATCTATCTCTTCCATTCTGTCAAATGATACGATAAAACAGCCAATAAAAAAACCTAAAACCATCCCAGAAAACACCTCAAAGTTTATTTTCAAAACCCAAAACAAAGGGCAGTTTTTTTTTTCCCATCATGCACCACATTTGGAGAATTTTTTTTTTCTGTGTACACTCATAGCATAGACCCATTTTTTTAATATCTAGGGGCCCAAAAAATTTCCTTCAGTTTATCGAAAAGTGAGCTCAAGACATGATCTATGGAGGGATCGGTGTCAATAACAAAAAAATCTACAATGAACAGTGAAAGGTTTAAAAAAAATTAGGACAATTCTTTTCATTATCTACACAGCAGTAAGAAAAGCTTTTTTCAAAAAAAAAACAATTATTAGTTAACCTTTCAGTTTCTCAGAGAAGAGTACCATGATTCCCCCAAATTGCTTTATATAAATCCCAAAAAAAATAATTAAATTAAGTGAAAATTTTTAGTTTTTCCAAATTTCTATCAAAATAAAATTTCAG
>WNWK01006124.1:72500-110072 GCA_009830355.1 Cherax destructor | reverse complement strand
ACGACATAAGGGAAAGGGGAATAGACTCGAATTCCCTGTTTGCAGATGAGGGAAGTTGATGAGAAGAATTCAATCGGAAGAGAACCAGGCAGAACTACAGAGGAATCGGGAAGGGCTGCGCCTGGAAAATTGGTTCCTGGAGTTCAACCCCAAAGTGAAAGTCATGAAGATTGAGGAAGGGCAAAGAAGACCGCAGATGGGTACAATCTAGGGGCCAGAGACTACAAACCTCAATCAAAGGAAAAAAATCTTGGGGTGAGTAAACCCCAGGCACATCTCCGGGACCACATCAACCAAATAACTGCTGCAGCATTGGGCGCCTAGCAAACCTAAGAACAGCATTCCGACATCTTAATAAAGAATCCTTCGGGACCCTGTACACTGTGTACGTTAGGCCCATACTGGAGTATGCAGCACCAGTTTGGAACCCACAACTAGCCAAACACGAAAAGAAGCTAGAGAAAGTGCAAAGGTTTGCAACAAGACTAGTCCCGGAGCAAAGGGGGTGTCCTAGAGGAGGGTTAAGGGAAATCGACCTGACGACACTGGAGGACAGGAGAGATAGGGGGAAAAGTAACGACATATAAGATACTGAGATGAATTGACAAGGTGGACAGAGACAGAATGTTCCAGAGATGGGACACAGCAACAAGGGGACACAGTTGGAAGTTGAAGACTCAGATGAATCTGAGATGTTAGGAAGTATTTCTTCAGCCACAGAGTGGTCGAGAAGTGGAATAGTTTGGGAAGCGATGTAGTGGAGGCAGGTTCCAAACATGCTTTAAGAAGAGGTATGATAAAGCTCATGGCGCGGGGAGAGTGACCCAGTAGCGGCCAGTGAAGAGGCGGGGCCAGGAGCTATGAATCGACCCTGCAACCACAACTAGGTGAGTACACACATATATATAACACCAATTATATATATATATATATATATATATATATATATATATATATATATATATAAATGTATTTTGGGTAGGAGAGACGGTCTAAAAGCAACTAACTGGATTTGATTTATCCAAATTTAATTTATGAGATCTATTAAAAATGTCAGGAAAATTATTGAAGTGTCAATCTCTTTTTTGAACTGTAGTCAGAGGAGGAGGAGAAGCATCAGGCGAGATGCTAACCTCGAGGGGGGCTGAAGAGTTTGAGGACGACCTCGAGAGTCTCCCCCGATCAAGGGTTTTAATGGGTGGTTAATGGTATTTAAGACCCATCGACTGCGCGAGGTCATTAAGGCTTTGTCACCTCTTCACTTTAGTCAACAACACTTTAATTACTAAAAATTAAACAAAACTTAGTGTATATTTCCCGGGATCTTTTTTTATATATATATATATATATATATATATATATATATATATATATATATATATATATATATATATATATATATTATTAACACATCGGTTTCCCACCAAGGCAGGGTCCCGAAAAGAAAAACTTTCATCATCATTCACTCCATCACTGTCTTGCCAGAGGCATGCTTTCACTACAGTTATAAAACTGCAACATTAAACCCCTCCTTCCCGGTGCAGTGTACTTCCCCTCTCCAGGACTCAAGTCCGGCCTGCCGGTTTCCCCGAATCCCTTCAAAAAATACCTTGCTCAACCCAACAGCACGTCACGTCCTAAAAACTATTTGCCTCCATTCCTTCTATCTAACACGCTCATGCATGCTTGCTGGAAGTCCAAGCCCCCCGCACACAAAACCTCCTTTACCCTTTCCCTCCAACCTTTCCCCAGGCCGACCCCTACCCCGCCTTCCCTCCACTACAGATTTATACACTCTCAAATTATTCTATTTTGTTCCATCCTCTCTACATGTCCGATACAACCCCTCCTCATCCCTCTGGATAATAGTTTAGGGAATTTGCACTTAATAATTTCCAAACTACGAATTCTCTGCATTATAATCACACCCCACATTCCTCTCAGACACATCTCCACTGCCTCCAGCCTTCTCCTTGTTGCAACATTCATCACCCATGCTTCACACCCATACAAGAGTGTTGGTATAACTATACTCTCATACATTCCCTCTTAACTTCCATGGACAAAGTTCTTTGTCTCCACAGACTCCTCAGTGCACCATTCACCTTTTTCCCTTCATCAATTCTATGATTCACCTCATCCTTCATAGACCCATCTGCTGACATGTCCACTCCCAAATATCTGAATACATTCACCTCCTCCATACTCTCTCCCTCCAATCTGATATCCAATCTTTCGTCACCTAATCTTTTGGTTATCCTCATCACCTTACTCTTTCCTATATTCACTTTTAATTTTCTTCTTTTACATACCCTACCAAACTCATCCACCAACCTCTGTTACTTCTCAGCCAAAGAGCAACTGTGACAACTTTTTTTTTTCAAGAGAACTTTCGCTCTGCTTGAGCAAACGTTTCTTATATGAAGGCTTAGGCGGTTTCACTGTGTCTTACTGAGAATCGGAACAACACAATTTAACCAAAAATCTCTTGGAAAAAAAATGGAAAACTCAAACAGCCACTTTACTTCTATCATATCGTGATATATTTAACAAGATATATAAAACCCTTAGGTAGATATCCCCTATAAAGGTATACAGAATAGGGAATACCGAATATAGATATCCCCAAGAAAGGTATACCAAAGAGGGGATATCTGAAGACTGAGAAAAATTTGAGTGTTGATGTTAAATTGCTTTTAAATATTTTTGATGTGGTTCCATAAGTATTAGGTTTATGGGTAAGCGCCAAAGCCGTAGGAGTCATACAGCGCCCGTGGGATGGTGGAACTTCAGGGTAAGTCTAAAAGCATCAAGACACCTCAGTAGACGGGATTGCAGTTGCAACAATTCACAACCCACGAATAAAAGGCGAACCCAGCTGGAGTGTAGGTCCATTTCTGGACCGGTGATGGTCCACGACGGACCGATAACTTCAAGTGAATCCTATGATCGGTGGATCAAAGTTGGAAATGTCATCCAAGTCCAGAAGATGGCTGACAAACGAACCGAGAACTTCTAGCCTTGTTGGATAGAGAAGAAGAAGGATATTAATGAGATGGATGAGTATGTGAGTGGATGTGAGGATAGGCAGCTCCCGAGGCTATCCTGCCGCTTTTGGTATGCAAATGCAACAAATCGTGCAATATTGCAAACGTTGTTGCAAATGGTCTTAAGCGACACGTGTAGATTACCCCAGTGGCCCAAAAGGAAAAACGAAAGTTTCCCATTTTACATTTAGTAATATATACAGGAGAAGGGGTTACTAGCCCCTTGCTCCCGTCATTTTAGTCGACTCTTACGACACGCATGGCTTACGGAGGAAGAATTCTGTTCCACTTCCCCATGGAGATAAGAGGAAATAAGAACAAGAACTAGTGAGAAAATAGAAGAAAACCCAGAGGGGTGTGTGTATATACATATGCTTGTACATGAATGTGTAGTGTGACCTAAGTGTAAGTAGAAGTAACAAGACATACCTGAAATCTTGCATGTTTATGAGACAGAAAAAAGACCCAGCAATCCTACCATCATGTAAAACAAATACAGGCTTTCGTTTTACACTCACTTGGCAGGACGGTAGTACCTCCCTGGGTGGTTGCTGTCTCTACCTATATATATATATATATATATATATATATATATATATATATATATATATATATATATATATATATATATATATATATATATATTATTTTATTGATTAAACTAATAATGATCATGGAAGTTACTGTTATTATTATTATTATTATTATTATTATAATATTCAAAGGAACTTCAACAATTATGAGAAAACTCACACACACACATAAATACACTTACACAGGCACACACACACACACACACACACACACACACACACACACACACACACACACACACACACACACACACACACACACACACACACACACACACTACACCCAGTAACAACTTACACGGAAGTGATGGAGTACATTATTCTCACTGTTGACTTACAACAATAGTCCGCTAACACTACCACCTCCAACGCACTCCACTCTTTTATATAAATGAGTCCATGCATGGGTGTGTATAATGGGTGAGAGAGGACGGTGGTGAGAAGTTTCTCTCTCTCTCACCTCTCTAACTAGAACTGGGGAGGGACATAAATGAGTTATTGGTGTGGGGAGGTGTAGTGGCGTGTGGTGATATGTGTTGGTGAGGCGCGGTGGAGGACGTGTAGTGGAGTGGTGTTGGGGAGAAGTATGGTGGGGAGGTGTGGTGGGGGAGAGATGGGGAACATAAGTACTCCAGCGTCTGCACTTAAGCATATTGCATTTACACAGGAGAAGCAGAGCTCTATGTAAAACACGGGAAGTCCCAAGCGCACTCTCAAACATAGTGGAGCATTAATACTCACGCAAACACACTCATAAAAACACACACACACATACACACACAGTACCACACAAAGACTGGTGCAAAAATTAGAGGAGCTGGCAGGAATAATAGGGAAAGTACTGCAATGGATCAGGGAATACCTGACAGGAAGGAAACAACGAGTGTTGGTACGTGATGAAGTGTCAGAGTGGGCGCATGTGTCGAGTGGGGTTTCCACAAGGGTCAGTCCTAGTTCCGGTGCTGTTTCTTGTATACGTGAATGACATGATGGAAGGAATAGATTCAGAAGTGTTGCTGTTCGCTGATGATGTGAAACTGATGAGGAGAATACAAGCGGGCGAGGATCAGTTAAGATTACAAGGGGATCTGGACAGACTACAAGTTTGGTCCAACAAATGGCTCCTGGAGTTTAACCCCAGTAAGTGTAAGGTCATGAAGATTGGGGAAGGACACAGAAGACCGCAGAAGGCGTTCAGGTTAGGGAATCAAAGACTGCAAACGTCACTTAAAGAAAAGGATCTTGAGGTAAGCATTATAACGAACATGTCCCCTGAGGCACACATCAATCAAATAAATGCTGCAGCATATGGGCGATTGGCAAACCTGAGATTAGCGTTTAGACATCTGAGTAAGGAGTCATTCACAACATTGTACACCGTGTATGTCAGGCACCAGTATGGAACTGAGGGGTATGTCTTATGAAGAGAGGTTAATGGAACTGAACCTGATGACACTAGAGGATAGGAGGAATAGGGGAAGACATGATAACAACATATAAAATACTGAGAGGAATTGACAAGGTGGACAGGGCTCGAATGTTTCAGAGATGGGATACAGGAATAAGGGGCCACAATTGGAAGCTGAAAACCCAGATGAATCATTGGGATGTTAGGAAGTATTTCTTTAGCCTTAGAGTTGTCAGGAAGTGGAATAATCTGGAGAGTGAAGTAGTGGAAGCAAGTTCCATACACAGCTTTAAGAAGAGGTATGATAAAGCTCATGGAACAGGGAGAGAGTGAATTAGTATCGACCAATGAAGAGGCTGGGCCAGGAGCTATGAATCGACCCCTGCAACCACATATAGGTGAGTATATATAGGTGAGTACACACACACACACACACACACACACACACACACACACACACACACACACACACACATGAATACACACACACACACACACACACGAACGACCCAGTAAAGCCCAATTAATTCCTATTTTTAGATAAAATTATTTAAAGAAATCATTATTATTATTATTAATATCACTAAAATGAAGCTCTTAAATAATTGGGAACTTCTCTATATCATAAATATGCCATAGTTGGAACTAGACAGAGATACACAATAGTACACAGTATACATGTAAAATACTTGAGGGTCTGGTGTTAAATCTTCACGCTGCCATAACAACACAGTGCAGTGAGACATATAAGAGAATGTGTAAAGTAAACCCAGTGAAAAGAAGGGGCGATGCCGTGGGATCAAAGGGAAACTTTATATCAACATCCGTGAGCCCAGTTTATATATATATATATATATATATATATATATATATATATATATATATATATATATTATATATAAAAAAAGATGGGAATTCCAAGCTTTCGTGACACTCACATTATCAAGAACTATAAAGGAAACATGACAAGAGGACTATAAGGGTGAGTCACTCACGGTCCATCACACTAACAAAGACTACACTCACAGTAGCGAACATCGACGATCTGAAGAGGAAAAACAAGAAAGGTCCTTTCAGGTCCTTTCTTGTTTTCTCTTCACAGAGTCGTGCGATGTTACGCTACTGTAGGTGTAGTCTTGTTAGTGTGATGTGACTGTGAGGTGTAGTCTCACCCTTATATAAGTCCTCTTGTCATGTTTCCTTTTATAGTTCTGATAATGTGAGTAGTCACGAAACGCTTGGAATTCTATTTTTTCATAGTGGTTGTTTGCATATTTTGATATCACCTGATTACTGTGATCTTTTGCATATATATATATAATATATATATATATATATATAAACACTGATCTCTGGCCGACGGAGACTCGAACCTACGAACCTCATGACAAGGTACGCAGTATACACTATACTTATTACTGTCAATACACTTGGCATCAGCTTTGCAACGTTATTCCAAAAGCCTAGCTTTACAGGCAGGAAGGCTACATTTTCATCAGTCTCATGTCATACTTGCATGAGGTTGTAAGAGTCTTCGAGTCCTCCGTCTGGCCAGAGATCGTGTTGTGAAATATTTCGGGCCCGCCTGGAACATAGCAATTTATATATATGTATCATATATATATATATATATATATATATATATATATATATATATATATATATATATATATATATATATATATATTGTTATTATTTTTCAAACATTTACAAATGGTTTCTTCTCCATCTAAATAGATTAGCCATAAAATAATACAGTAACAGTATAAGGAGAGGAGAAAGAATTTTATAAAAGGAATACAGTAAGATAAGATTTTTTTGTTTGTTTGCTATAGAAAAAAGATACTTTACAAACAATAGTATAAGCTGGGGCAGTGTTTACTGAGAGCAAATATAGGTTTAGGCATAATATTATTAATTACGTACCTTTAACATAATAATAATAATAATAATAATAATAATAATAATAATAATAATAATAATAATAATAATAATAATAATAATAATAATAATAATAATAATAATAATCTTTATTTGCTACAAGTACATTTACAAGGTATACAGTCCTAGCTGACATCAATGACATACTACTATATAGAAAGCCCCTTGTTATGCTGACCATTTCCAGCATATTAGGTTAATTTTCTCCCAGGATGCGACCCACACCAGTCCACTAACACCCAGGTACCTATTTTACTGCTAGGTGAACATGGACAGCAGGTGCCTTAAGGAAACACGTTTTAATGTTTCCACCTTTGATATACCTTTGATGAGTTGAGTTTCGAGAGTCTCACTACTCTCGGAGCCCAGCCATAGGCCAGGCTCGTCTGCTGCTTGCCTGGTCAGCTAGGCTGTCGCTGAACAAGACCCGCTGCCCCACATATCCATCACAGCCTGATTGATCTGGCACCTGGTGAAGATACTTGTCCAGCTGTACCAGGGATCGACCCCCGGAGAGCTGAGTGCGCTAGCAGTCGAGCTACAGAACACCTAAGATAATACACACACACACACACACACACACACACACACACACAATATATATATATATATATAATGTGTGTGTATGTGTGTGTATGTGTGTGTGTATGTGTGTGTGTATGTGTGTATGTGTGTGTGTATGTGTGTGTGTATGTGTGTGTGTGTACCCACCTAATTGTGGTTGCTCCTGGCCCCGCTTCTGCGCTGTCTGCTACTGGGTCTCTGCTCTCCCTGCTCCATGAGCTTTATCATACCTTGTCTTTAAACTATGTATGGTTCCTGCCTCCACTATATCTTTCTCTAGACTATTCCACTTCCTGACTACTCTGTGGCTGAAGAAATGCTTCCTAACATCCCTCTGACTCATCTGAGTCTTCATCTTTCAGTTGTGTCCCCTTGTTTCTGTGTTCCCTCTCTGGAACATCCTGTCACTGTCTACCTTGTCAATTCCCCGCAGTATTTTGTATGTCGTTATCATGTCTCCTCTGACCCTTCTTTCCTCCAGTGTTGTTAGTCCTATTTACCTCAACCTTTCTTCATAGGACAGACCCCTGAGTTGTGGAACTAACCTTGTCGCAAACCTTTGCACTTTCTCTAGTTTCTTTACGTGCTTGACCAGGTGTGGGTTCCAGACTGGTGCTGCATATTCTAGTATGGGCCTGACGTACACGGTGTACAGTGTCTTGAACGATTCCTTGTTAAGGTGTGTGTGTGTGTGTGTGTGTGTGTGTGTGTGTGTGTGTGTGTGTGTAAAATTGTTTACTTTTGAAAATGTTGAGTGTAAAGACGACGAGTGTAGGTTTGTGCTTTATTACTTAATTATTTTTATTGCTTCAAGACATCAAGGGTGTGAATAAATGTGAGAGTGAGAGGAGAGAGAGAGAGAGAGAGAGAGAGAGAGAGAGAGAGAGAGAGAGAGAGAGAGAGAGAGAGAGGAGAGGGGCGCGTCTCACACTTCCTTGAATATGGTGTCCTGGGATGTTGCTTCCTGTGGATTCCTCTCGTATTTTCCTCTTATGCAACGCTCATACTTCTGATGAAATATATATGAATATATATGTATATAAATATATATATATATATATATATTATATATAATAATATATATATATATATATATTTTTTTTATTAACACATCGGCCGTTCCCACCAAGGCAGGGTGGCCCGAAAAAGAAAAAACTTTCATCATCATTCACTCCATCACTGTCTTGCCAGAAGGGGCTCACACTACAGTTATAAAACTGCCCTTTACACCCTCCTTCAGAGTGCCGGCACTGTACTTCCCATCTCCAGGAACTCAAGTCCGGCCTCAAAGGTTTCCCTGAATCCCTTCATAAATGTTACTTTGCTCACACTCCAACAGACGTCAAGTATTAAAAACCATATGCCTCCATTCACTCCTATCAAAACGCTCACACATGCTTGCTGGAATCCAAGCCCTCGCACACAAAACTCCTTTACCCCTCCCTCCAACCTTTCCTAGGCCGACCCCTACCCCGCCTTCCTCCACTACAGATTTATACCTCTCAAGTCACTCTGTCTCGTTCCATTCTCTCAAATGTCCAAACCACCTCAACAACCCCTCCTCAGCTCCTGGACAATCGTTTTGGTAATCCCGCACCTCCTCCTAATTTCCAAACTCCGAATTTTCTGCATTATATTACACCACACATTGACCTCAGACATGACATCTCCACTGCCTCCAGCCTTCTCCTCGTTGCAACATTCATCAACCCATGCTTCACACCCATATAAGAGCGTTGGTATAACTATACTCCTACATTCCCTTCTTTCTTCCATGGACAAGGTTCTTTGTCTCCACAGATCCTGAAGTGCTCCACTCACCTTTTCCCTCATCAATTCTATGGTTCACCTCATCCTTCATAGACCCATCCGCCGACATGTCCACTCCCAAATATCTGAAACATTCACCTCCTCCATATCTCTCCCTCCAATCTGATATCCAATCTTTCGTCACCTATTCTTTTGTTATCCTCATCACCTTACTCTTTCTATATTCACTTTCAATTTTCTTCTTTTACACACCCTACCAAATTCGTCCACAACCTCTGCACTTCTCTTCAGAATCTCCCAAAAGCACAGTGTCATCAGCAAAAAGCAACTGTGACAACTCCCATTTTGCATTTTTATCTTTTAGCCCAACACCTCTTCCAAACCCTGCATTCACTTCTTTACAACCCCATCTATAAATATATTAACAACCACGGTGACATACACATCCTTGTCTAAGGCCCACTTTTACTGGGAAATAGTCCTCCTCCTCCACACACCTAACCTGAGCCTCACTATCCTCATAAAAACTCTTCACTGCTTTCAGTAACCTTCCTCCTATTCCATACACCTGCAACATTGCCACATTGCCCCCTATCTACCCTATCATACGCCTTTTCCAAATCCATAAATGCCACAAAAACTTCTTTACCTTATCAAATACTGTTCACTATATGTTCACTGTAAACACTTGGTCTACACACCCCTACCTTTCTCTAAAGCCCCTTGTTCATCTGCATCCTGCTTTCTGTTTACTCTTAATTCTTTCAATAATAACCCTCCATACACTTTACCGGTAACTCACAAACTTATTCCCCTATAATTTTTCACTCTCTTTTTCCCCTTCCTTTATAAAAGGAACAATACATGCTCCTGCCAATCCCTAGGTACCTTCCCTCTTCCATACATTTATTAAAAAAGACCAACCACTCCAAATTATATCCCCCCTGCTTTTAACATTTCTTCATATCCATCAATCCCAGCTGCCTTACCCCTTTCATTCTACCCATGCCTCACAACTTCCCCTACACCAACTGCTCTTCCACACTCCTAAAGATGTTTTCCTCCTTGCCCTACAGAAATTACGCTTCCCTTTTCATCAACATTTAAAAATCCTCAAAATATTCCTCCATCTTCCCGATACCTCTAACTCTCCATTTAATAACTCCCTCTCTGTTTTTAACTGCAAATCCATTTGTTCCCTAGGCTTCCTCAACTTATTAATCTCATTCCAAAATTTTTCTTATTTTCAACAAAATTTCTGATAACATCTCCCCCTCTTTTCATCTGCTCTCTTTTCATTCTTCACCACTCTCTTCACCTTCTTTTCTCTCCATATACTCTTCCTCCTTCATCACTTCTTTGTAAAACCTCTCATATGCTAACTTTTTCTCTTTACTACTCTCTTTACATCATCATTCCACCAATCACTCCTCTTCCTCCCGCACCCACTCCCTGTAACCACAAACTTCTGCTGCACATTCTAATACTCATTTTTAAACTACCCCAACATTTTCACCCCATTCCTACTCTCACTAGCCCACTATCTCCAATAGTTGTTATATCTTCCCCTAACTGCCTCCTCTTTTTAGTTTATAAACTTTTACCTCTCTTTACTTGCTGTTCATTTTCCTTTTTTCCCATCTACCTTTACTCTCAACTGTAGCTATAACTAAAAATGATCTGATATATCTGTAGCCCCTCTATAAACATGTACATCCTGAAGTCTACTCAACAGTCTTTTATCTACAATACATAATCCAACAAACTACTTCATTACGCCCTACATCATATCTTGTATACTTATTTATCCTCTTTTCTTAAAATATGTATTACCTATAACAAACCCTTTCTTACAAAGTAAATTTAAGGGCTCCCATTATCATTTACCCTGGCACCCCAAATTACCTACTACCCTCCTCTACATGTTTTCCCACTTTAGCATTAGGTCCCCTACCACAATTACTCTCTCATTTGGTTCAAAAGTTCCACTACATTCCTTAACATCTCCCAAAATCTCTCTCTCTCTTACACTCCTCTCTTCTCCAGGTGCATACACCTTATATACCCACTTTTCACATCAACCTTATTTTAATCCACATAATCCTTGAATTTACACATTTATATTCCCTCTTTTCCTTCCATAACTGATCCTTCAACATTATTGCTACCCCTTCTTAGCTCTAACTCTCATTTGATACTCCTGACTTAATCCCATTTATTTCTCCCCACTGAAACTCGCCTACCCCCTTCAGCTTTGTTTCAGCTTAGGGCCAGGACATCCAACTTCTTTTCATTCATAACATCGGCAATCATCTCCCTTTCTTATCATCCAGCACTACATTCCACGCACATTTTCAGAAACAAACCTTAATTTTAAATATATATATATATATATATATATATATATATATATATATAATATATGTGTGTGCGTGTGTGTGTATTGCATCTTTTAAGGATATCCAGTTTAGTATCGTTTCGGATAATTCTTCATCCATCATCATTATTTTCTTAGATAGTGAAAGTCAGTGTTTCAGATCTTCTTTGTAATTTGAGTCTTAAATCTTAAATCATAGTTCCTTGATAATGTCATATAGTTCCTTGATAATGTGAGATATAGTTCCTTGATAATGTGAGTAGTCACGAAAGCGCTTGGAATTCCTCTATTTTTTTCATAGTGGTTGTCTTGCATATTTTGATATCACCTGTTTATTGTGATATTTTTGCATATATATATATATAGGTCCAGTGGTGGACCTGACTTAACTCAGTGAAGACGTGTCTTGTGTGCTCTCTGTGAATCTGAACAAGATGTCCTCTCTTGAGCTACTCTACCAGCAGCTGAAGGAAGAACTGAGGGTAGCTAAGCTTGAGATACAGCGACTGACTGAGGAAAACAAGAGGATTCGTAGTAATCCTCCTGTTGAGAATCCTCAAGCCAAGAAAGGAACCTGGGCAGTGGCTGGAATGCATGGGACAAAGTTAAAGATCAAGAGGGTGGATGGAGAGGTAGAATTAACGAAGAACCAGAAAGCCTGTTGTGGAAACATCGAACCGATTCTCCGTGTTACCCGATGAATGTGAGTCGACTACAGGGAACATCACGAACGACACCAAGGAAGGTAAGAACATTGTTCTTGTTGGGGATAGTCAAATTAGGTATATGGATAGGGCCTTCTGCGTGAAAGATAGAAGTAGGAGACAGAGGGTTTGCTTTCCTGGGGCTGGGATGGAGGATATTGTTAGCCGTCTGGACGACATCATGAGAGGTAATGGGAGCAATCCTATTATCTGTCTCAGTGCTGGAGGCAACGATGTTGGCAGACGTAGGAGTGAGGACCTGACTAGCAGGTATAGGTCAGCAATAGACATAATTAGGAAGAAGGGTGGGAACCCTGTCATATGTGGTATTTTGCCAAGGAGAGGAGTTGGAGATGAATGGCTGTCCAGGGCAATTGGTGTCAATTGCTGGCTGGACAAACACTGTAAGGATAATGCAGTACCATTCATTTGCAACTGGGACCACTTCTATGGTCGAAATGACATGTATGCCAGGGATGGGGTTCACTTATCCAGGGCAGGTGTGGATTTTCTTGCTAGCTCAGTTGAGGGTGTTGTTAGGACTTTAAACTAAGAATAGTTAGAGGTATGGGTTTAGAAATGGAAAATACTGAATGTCGAAATATAGATCTAGGCTTTGATATAAAATTTTTTAACAATAACAAGGACAGTAATATGTATAGTGGAAAAACAGAATGGAGCAGGAAGGGTAAAGAGAAAGGAGGGTCTTTAAAAGTGTATTATACAAATAGTCGTAGTGCTAGGAATAAGATGGACGATTTGAGATTAGTTGCAAGTGCAGGTAACATTGATGTATTTGCCATAACTGAGACGTGGTTCAATACGAAAAATAGGGACATGCCTGCTGAATGTCATATACAGGGTTTTAAATTGTTCCAAGTAGACAGAAGTTTCGGGAAGGGGGGTGGAGTGGCACTGTATGTCCGATATCGCTTGAACTGTTGCATAAAAAGGGAATAAAGTCTGAAATAACACATACAGAGTCTGTCTGGATAGAATTTTCAGAGGGCATGAAAAATTGATTTTAGGTGTGATATACCGTCCCCCAAACTTAGATAGGGACCAAGGGAGACTACTATGGGAGGAAATTGTTAAGGCCACAATGCACGATAACGTAGTTATTCTGGGTGACTTCAACTTTAGTCAAATTGATTGGAATTTTTTGACTGGGAATTTAGAATCTAACGACTTCTTAGAAGTAGTTCAAGATTGTTTTTGAAGCAGTTTGTGACAGAACCTACAAGGGAAATAATCTGCTTGACTTAGTTCTGGCAAACAAGGAAACCCTTGTTAATAATTTAGAAATTACAGAGGAACTCGGCGCAAGCGACCACAAATCAATTACCTTTGGCATTGAATGGAAGTTTCATAGTAGGAATAACTCAGTAACGGTCCCAGATTTTCGCTTAGCAGATTACAATGGACTTAGAGAACACTTATCATCTGTGGACTGGGGTAATGAAGAGAGCTATCAATATGACAGTTTTCTGAACACTATACATGCTGCCCAAAGAACATTTATCCCATATAAAGAAATTAGATCGAATAGAAATGACCCAAAATGGATGAATAATAGGCTCAAATATCTTTTAGGGCAGAAGAAAGGAATTTATAGGCGTATCAAAGAGGTGAGGATCATCTTATGAATCAGTATATTGACATTAAGAGGGACATTAAAAAGGGGATAAGAAAAGCTAAGCCGGACTACGAAATTAAAGTTGCTAGGGATTCGAAAACTAACCCAAAAGTTTTTTCCAGGTGTATAGAACAAAGTTAGAGATAAGATAGGTCCCTTAAAAATAATTATGGGTATCTTACTGACAAAGATAATGAAATGTGCTATATTTTTAATAATTATTTTCTCTCGGTTTTCACTCAGGAAGACACTAATAATATCCCAAGAATTAGGTATTTTAGTGGGCCTGAAGAAGATAAATTATGTAGTATCACAGTCACTAGCGAAATAGTTATCAAACAGATAGACCGTTTGAAGCAAAATAAATCGCCAGGCCCTGATGAGCTTTTTCAAGGGTTCTTAAGGAATGCAAAATTGAACTCTGTGAACCCTTAACTAACATTTTTAACCTATCTCTTCAAACAGGTGTAGTGTCTGATACGTGGAAGATGGCTAATGTAATTCCTATTTTTAAAGCGGGGACAAGTCGTTACCATCAAATTACCGCTCAATAAGTCTAACATCAATTGTAGGCAAATTATTAGAGTCGATTATAGCTGATAACATAAAAGCCATCTCGATAGGCATAAATTTTATTAATGATACTCAACATGGATTCACCAGGGGCCGTTCCTGCCTAACTAATTTATTAACTTTTTCAGTAAGGCTTTTGAGGCAGTTGATCATGATAAAGAATTCGATATTGTTTATTTGGATTTTAGTAAGGCTTTGATAGAGTACCACATCAGAGACTGTTAAAGAAAGTGGCTGCTCATGGGATTGGGGGAAAAGTGTTTTCATGGATCGAGTCATGGCTCACCAATAGGAAGCAGAGGGTGTGCATTAATGGGGTTAAATCTGAGTGGGGATCTGTAACAAGTGGCGTTCCACAGGGATCGGTTTTGGGCCCGTTGTTGTTTATAATATATATAAATGACCTTGACGAGGGAATTTCTAGTGATATGAGCAAATTCGCTGATGACACGAAGATAGGTAGGATAATCGATTCAGACGTAGATGTCAGTGAACTACAGGAGGATTTAGACAAACTCAATTCCTGGTCAGAAAAATGGCAGATGCAGTTCAATGTAGATAAATGCAAAGTTCTAAAGCTCGGGAGTGTCCATAACCCAAGCACTTATAAGTTAAATAACGTAGAACTTAGCCATACAGATTGCGAGAAGGACTTGGGGGTGATGGTAAGCAGCAACCTTAAACCAAGACAGCAATGCCTAAGCGTACGTAATAAGGCAAATAGATTACTGGGATTTATATCAAGAAGTGTTAGCAACAGAAGTCCAGAGGTTATATTACAGCTTTATACATCATTAGTAAGGCCTCACCTAGATTACGCAGCTCAGTTCTGGTCTCCATATTACAGAATGGACATAAATTTGTTAGAAAACATTCAGCGTAGAATGACTAAATTAATACATAGCATTAGAAATCTTACTTACGAAGAAAGATTGAAGACCCTTAAATTACATTCACTTGTAAGACGTAGAATGAGGAGACATGATCGAGGTATACAAGTGGAAAATGGGTATTAACAAAGGGGATATAAATAAGGTCTTGAGGGTATCTCTCCAAGAGAGAACCCGCAATAATGGATTCAAGTTAGATAAGTTTAGATTTAGAAAGGATATAGGAAAGTATTGGTTTGAAATAGGTAGTTGATGAGTGGAACAGTCTGCCTAGTAGGGTTATTGAAGCTAGACCTTGGGAGTTTTAAATTTAGGTTGGATAAATTCATGAGTGAGAGGGGTTGATTTGAGGGAATTGCACATGAGTAAATAAAATTATCAAATCTTATTTCTTGGGTAGCATTGAAAGTTGGGTTGAACAAGTGTTCTGTTGGTGGGATGGAATGTGAAGGACCTGCCTAGTATGGGCCAACAGGCCTGCTGCAGTGTTCCTCCTTTCTTATGTTCTTATGTTCTTAATTTTGTTGCAAATCGTTTTCTTTTTCATTTTGGCATCAAACTCCATTTACATACTCAAATTTGGTTGCATATACACTGTTGACAACATTCCTTAAATGGGAACTGAGTTTCAGCTCCTGGCCTCGTCTGTTAACCGGCCTTGGCACTCCTATACTCGTAGGTTATTTCATATCTTTTCCTGAAGCTGTGTATTAAGTACGCTTTACCATGTGTAATTACGTTAGTGTGCTATTGTGTTAAAGTGACTTGGTTTTGCGTTGTTAATGTATTCAAACTCTCCCGGTGGCTGCTACCCACTCTCTCTCTCCCGGTGGCTGCTACCCACTCTCTCTGGGTGGCTGCTACCCACTCTCTCTCTCTCTGGGTGGCTGCTACCCACTCTCTCTCTCTGGGTGGCTGCTACCCACTCTCTCTGGGTGGCTGCTACCCACTCTCTCTCTCTGGGTGGCTGCTACCCACTCTCTCTGGGTGGCTGCTACCCACTCTCTCTCTGGGTGGCTGCTACCCACTCTCTCTCTGGGTGGCTGCTACCCACCTCTCTCTCTGTGGCTGTACCCCTCTCTCTGGGTGGCTGCTACCACCTCCTCTCTGGTGGCTGCTACCTCTCTCTCTCTGGCTTTGGGCTGCCACCCACTTCTGGGTGGCTGCCACCCTCTCTCCCGCTTTAGGAAGCTGCCCCCATTACGTCCCTGTAATACCTTCTCCACCAATAGCCTCTACTCTCTTCACGTCCCAAATGCAAATCTTACTCACCCTTCCCTCCTTTCCCTCTCCCGCTCCTCACCTCCCATCCCTTCCCCCTTCCCTCTCCCCTCTCCCCAACCTCCCATCCCTCTCCCTCCTCTCCCCTCTCTCTCTCTCCCATCTCCCCACCTCTCCCCACTTCTCTTGCTCTTTCAGTTTCTCTTCACTACAACATTTACCTGTCCTCATTGCATCCTCAGTGTCTAAATCTCGCCTGCTGTCTCGCTATCCGTTTCGCCATGTTTCGTTAGAGTTGGTGGACCAACAAATTCGTGATAAAAAACAAGATTTTCAGGTGTTAATGTACAAAAATAATTTGTACAAAGAACCATAGAAAACTTGCCTTACCCTATTATGACAAACGCAATTTAATTTAGCCTAATCCAACTAAATATATTTTATATAAGTTTATAATAATTTAATAATAAACAAACACAAAGAAATATATTTTTATGGTTAGGTTCAGAATGATTTTTGCGAAATTATTGCATACACAAATTTTCGCTTGTCTTATTCAGCAAGAAGAGCGTTGCTATTTAAGCAAGAATCGCGTTTTACCTATTCGGCACGACATATATATATATATATATATATATATATATATATATATATATATATATATATATATATATATATATATATATATATATATATATATATATATATATAATATATATATATATATACATGTATATATATATATATAACTTACGTCTGATTACATAGCTTCATTAGCTGGAATAAGCAAGTATTGAGTTAAGCATAACTAAGAAGAGGCATCATCTGACTTCTTATTGACCTGACTGTGAGCGGGTGTCACCTAACGTCGACTGACGTCAAGTGTTACTGAGATGGTTTTTGACGAGGTGATGTTTGTCCCTTCACAATACTGTGTTTCATGGGTTTTCCTTGTTTAAATACTGACAAAGATCTATCCGCTTCTGGTACCCTAAGTGCTGTGTAAGTTAGCACTACTTCGCAGCTAGTTCGTAACTCAGCACTAACTTTGCTCCAACTAGTTCATAATTTGGCTCTTGTTTACAACTAGTTCATAACTCGACTCTGGTCAAAACTATAGAGCTAGATACTTCTCCAGGCTGAAGGACTGACCACCTCGAGGCTACTCTTTCAAGACTGACTGACCACCTCGAGGCTACTCCTTCAAGACTGACTGACCACCTCGAGGCTACTCCTTCAAGACTGACTGACCACCTCGAGGCTACTCCTTCAAGACTGACTGACCACCTCAAGACTACTCCTTCAAGACTGACTGACCACCTCAAGGCTACTCCTTCATGACTGACTGACCACCTCAAGGCTACTCCTTCAAGACTGACTGACCACCTCAAGGCTACTCCTTCAAGACTGACTGACCACCTCGAGGCTACTCCTTCAAGACTGACTGACCACCTCATGTTTGCCCTTCCACTGATTCTCCTGTAACCACATTTAGCCACACCTGCATTCGACTGAAGAAACCCATTGCGTAGACGAAACATTTCACAGCCAAACACTTGCAATTAACTAATTTTCCATATGGACTAACCTCTTTCTCATGGATATGTATAAACACAAGAAGACAGGAATGGAAGAACACTGCACCAGTGATTAAATTAAAGAATATGTCTGAGTACACTGGTAAAATATATTCACAAAAAATGTGACAAACCCGTGTGGGACAAAGTGTTGTGTACGCTTTAAACTTCAGAGGAAGGCCACTTAAAACTGCCGGAACTTTCCGAAACTTTTAAAATGTGAGGCAACATTCATTAAAATGATGGTTTCTCTCAGTATGAGTTCATACTGGAGTTCATACTGGAGTGAAACATTATCAATGATGTCATGAGAGTTCATACTGGAGTGAAACATTATCAATGATGTCATGAGAGTTCATACTGGAGTGAAACATTATCAATGATGTCATGAGAGTTCATACTGGAGTGAAACATTATCAATGATGTCATGAGAGTTCATACTGGAGTGGAACCTTACCAATACTGTGAGTGTCGTAAGAGTTCATATCGCTGATTCAATCATTTTTCCTTGTGACTCTTACTGAAGAGTTGAGAAATGTTAGAATACCTGCCGTGACTGGCTTTAAATTGACAGTGCTGGTGTATGTATGTTATAGTGCTGGTGTATGTTAGTGCTGGTGTATGTATGTTATAGTGCTGGTGTATGTATGTTATAGTGCTGGTGTATGTATGTGAGAGTGCTGGTGCATGTATGTTATAGTGCTGGTGTATGTTAGAGTGCTGGTGTATGTATGTTATAGTGCTGGTGTATGTATGTTAGAGTGCTGGTGTATGTATGTGAGAGTGCTGGTGTATGTATGTGAGGTGCTGGTGTAAGTATTGAGTGCTGGTGTATGTATGTGAGAGTGCTGGTGTATGTATGTGAGAGTGCTGGTGTATGTATGTGTGTTAGAGTGCTGGTGTATGTATGTGGCTGGTGTATGTTAGTGCTGGTGTATGTATGTTAGAGTGCTGGTGTATGTTTGTTAGAGTGCTGGTGTATGTATGTTAGAGTGCTGGTGTATGTGTGTTATAGTGCTGGTGTATGTATGTTATAGTGCTGGTGCATGTATGTTATAGTGCTGGTGTATGTATGTTATAGTGCTGGTGTATGTATG
Organism: Cherax destructor; assembly: GCA_009830355.1. Classification (NCBI taxonomy): domain Eukaryota; kingdom Metazoa; phylum Arthropoda; class Malacostraca; order Decapoda; family Parastacidae; genus Cherax; species Cherax destructor. The sequence continues at coordinate 90,674 of WNWK01006124.1, read as the reverse complement.
TTAGTGCTGGTGTATGTGTATTTCAAGAATATGCTTCTGCAGTTCCTAATTCAAGACCCAACACACACACACACACACACACACACACACACACACACACACACACACACACACATAACACACACACACACACACACACACACACATAAACACACACACACACACACACACACACACATAAACACACACACACACACACACACACACACAACTAATCTTAAACTGGGGATTAGTGCATCCCCATGATTATACTGCCACTACTACTACTACCACCGTTACTACTACTATATTGCTACTACGACTACTACTACATCTGCTACCACTACTACTACTACTACTACTACTAATAATAATAATAATAATAATAATAATAAGAATAAGAATAATAAAAATAATAACAAAAATTATAGTAATATTAAAGTAACAATAATTATAATAATAACAACAACAACAACAACAACAATAATACTAATACCAATAATAATAATAATAATAATAATACATACATACATATATACGTACATATATACAATGCACACATATATACATGCCATCATGCTACCATGCCTTATCTCTCTCTAGCTCACAAACCGCATCATTTCCCCCACTCGTAAAAAACAGCAATTTGAATATATAAATTTCCTTCTGTATAGAGTGTTCCCTTGAAATTTATATTTCACATTATATACATTATGTGTATTATTAACAATGTATATTATCATTTATTATTTATATTATTACTTTATGGATAATTCGGGTTGAAATAATTTATTTTGCATTCGTGAAATGAATAGAGTAAATAAAAATGGAACTGCACCTTTGTAAATGTAAATGGGAAGGATATTTTACATAGGAGAACTTGGGGTAAATTATATTTACAAATGCAGATTTTCTGTCATTTGAATCTGAATATTTAGAGGATTTTTGGAATACGGTCTGGCTCTAGGTGGTGGTGGTGGTGGTGGTGGTGATGGTGGTGGTGATGGTGGTGGTGGTGGTGTTGTTGTTGGTGGTGGTGGTAGTGGTGGTAGTGATAGTAGTGGTGATGGTGTGTAGTGTGGTGATGGTGGTGGTGTGGGGGGTAGTGGTGGTGGTATTGGTAGCTGAATGGTGGTGATAGTGGTGGTGGTAGGTGGTGGTGGTGAGTGGTGGTGGTGGTGGTGATGTTGGTGGTGGTAGTGGTGGTGGTGGTGATGGTGGTTGTGGTGGTGGTTGTGGTGGTGGTAGTGGTGGTGGTGGTGGTAGTGTGGTGGTGGTGGTGGTAGTGGTGGTGGTGGTGGTGGTAATGGTTGTGGTGGTGGTGGTGGTAGTGTGGTGGTAGTGGTGGTAGTGGTGGTAGTGGTGGTAGTGGTGGTAGTGGTAGTGATGGTGATTCCTACTGCATGTTTTTATCCTTCTGAAACATTAAATAACCCTGAATTTCAGGATAATTTTCTGCCACAGAGACAGTGACCCCTAAAGAAAACCACTTTCACCATCATTCACACTATCAATCTTACCAGAGGCACGCAGACACGACGGGTTAGATGTCATTCTGAGAAGCAAATATCCCAAACCCCTCCTTTAGAGTGCAGGCACTGTACTTCCAACCTCCAGGACTCAAGTCCGGCTAACCGGTTTTCCTGAATCCCTTCACAAAATATTACCTTGGTCACACTCCAACAGCTCGTCAGGTCACAAAAAGCATTCGTCTCCATACACTGCTATCTAACACGCTCACACATGTTTGCTGCATGTCCAAGCCCTTTGTACACAAAACCTTTTTTACCCCCTCCCTCCATCCTTTCCTAGGAAAATCCCTACTCTTCCTTCCCTCCCTCCACTACAGATCTGTACACCCTCCAATCATCCTATTTTGCTCAATCCTCTCTAAAGGATCAAACCGCCTCAACATCCCCTCCTCAGCTCTCTGAATAATACTTTTAGTAACTCCACACCTCCTAATTTCCACACTCCTAATTCTCTGCATAAATATTTTTGCCACACATTGCCCTTAGACACGTTATCTCTACTGCCTCCAGCCTCCTTCTCGCTGCAACATTTACAACCCTTGCTTCACACCCATATAAGAGTGTTGGTACCCCTATACTCTCGTACATTCCCTTCTTTGCCTCTATGGATAACGTTCTTTGTCTCCACAGATACCTCAACGCACCACCCACCATTTTTCCTTCATCAATTCTATGGTTTACCTCGTCCTTCATAAACCCATCCGCTGACACGTCCACTCCCATATATCTGAACACATTCACCTCTTCCATACTCCCTCCAATCTGTTTTACACTTTTTCTTCACCTAACTCGTTTGATACCCTCATCACATTACTCTTTTCTTCTCTTTTCTATGTTCACTTTTAATTTTCTACCTTTACATACCCTCCCAAACTCTCCCACTAACTTTTGCAACTTCACTTCAGAATCTCCCAAAAGCACAGAATTATCAGCAAAAAGTAACGGTGTCAACTCCCATTTTGTATTTGATTCCCTATAATTTAATACCACCCCTCTCCCCAACACCCTAGCATTTACTTCTTTTACATCCCTATCTATAAATATGTTAAACAACCATAGTGACATTACACATCCCTGTCTAAGACCTACTTTTACTGGGATATAATCTCCCTATCTCCTACACACCCTAACCTGAGCCTCACTATCCTCATAAGAATTCTTTACAGCATTTAGTTACTTTCTTCTTATTCCATACACTTGAAACTTCTGCTACATTGCTCTCCTATCCACTCTATCATATGCCTTTTCTAAATCCATAAATGCAACGAAAACTTCTCTACCTTTATCTAAATACTGTTCACATATATGCTTCAATGTAAACACTTGATCTACACATCCCCTACCCACTCTAAAGCCTCCTTGTTCAATTGTGATCCTGCTCTCCGTCTTACCACTATTTTTTTCAATAATTACCTCTTTTTTTTTACCTGGTATACTCAGTAAATTTATTCCCATATAATTTTTACTGTCTTTGGTCTCCCTTCCCTTTATACAAAGGAACCTTACACGCTCTCTGCCGACCATAATCCAGTAAAATACAAGCTGCTTTAGCCCCTTTCATTTTACCTAATGCGTCACGCACCTCCCCCACACTCACATCTTGCTCTTCTTCACTCCTAAAAGATGTTATACCTCCCTGGCCAATGCTTGAAATCACTGACTCTCTCTTTTCATCAGCATTTAACAGCTTCTCAAAATATTCCCGCCATCTTCCCAATACCTCCAACTGACCATCTAACTCCCCTATTCTGTTTTTTAACTGTCATATCCATTCGTTCTTGGCTTTTTTAATCTATTTATCTCATTCCAAAACTTCTTCTTATTCTCCAAAATTTGTTGACAGCGCCTCACCCATTCTGTCATTTGCTCTCTTTTTTACATTCCCGTAACACTCTTTTCACGTCTCTTTTACTCTCCATATACTTCACCTTTCTTACATCACTTCTCTCATAACGAACTTTTTCTCCCTTATACCTCTCTTTACCTCATCATTCCACTTCACTTCTGCACACACCATCCTTTATCCACAAACTTCTGCCCCACATTTTAACACTATTTTTTAAAACTATCCCACCCGTTTACAACCCCCACACTACCTATACTCTCACTAGCCACCCATTCTGCCAATAGTTGTTTATATCTCAGCCTAACTTCCACCTTATTTTATAAACTGTATATATATATATATATATATATATATATATATATATATATATATATATATATATATATATATATATTTTTTTTTTTTTTTTTTTTCAACGAGTCGGCCGTCTCCCACCGAGGCAGGGTGACCCAAAAGAAAGAAAATCCCCAAAAAGAAAAAAACTTTCATCATCATTCAACACTTTCACCACACTCATACATAATCACTGTCTTTGCAGAGGAGCTCAGATACTACAGCTGAGAAAAGTCCCTCCCAGCTGTCACTATCTCAGACCCCTCCTTTAAAGTGCAGGCATTGTACTTCCCATTTCCAGGACTCAAGTCCAACTAAATCAATTAACTGGTTTCCTGAATCCCTTCACACAATGTTACCCTGCTCACACTCCAACAGATCGTCATGTCCCAAAACCATTCGTCTCCATTCACTCCTATCTAACACGCTCACACATGCTTGCTGGAAGTCCAAGCCCTCGCCCACAAAACCTCCTTTACCCCTTCCCTCCAACCTTTTCTAGGACGACCCCTACCCCGCCTTCCTTCCCTACAGATTTATACGCTCTCCAAGTCATTCTACTTTGATCCATTCTCTCTAAATGACCAAACCACCTCAACAACCCCTCTTCAGCCCTCTGACTAATACTTTTAGTAACTCCACACCTTCTCCTAATTTCCACATTCCGAATTTTCTGCATAATATTTACACCACACATTGCCCTTAGACAGGACATCTCCACTGCCTCCAGCCTCCTCCTCGCTGCAGCATTTGCAACCCATGCTTCACACCCATATAAGAGTGTTGGTACCACTATACTTTCGTACATTCCCTTCTTTGCCTCCATGGATAACGTTTTTGTCTCCACAGATACCTCAATGCACCACTCACCTTTTTTCCTTCATCAATTCTATGGTTAACCTCATCCTTCATAAACCCATCCGCTGACACATCAACTCCCAAATATCTGAAAACATTTACTTCTTCCATAATCCCTCTCTCCAATGTGATATCCAATTTTCTTTATTTAAATCGTTTGATACCCTCATCACCTTACTCTTATCTATGTTCACTTTTAACTTTCTACCTTTACACACTCTCCCAAACTCGTCCACTAACCTTTGCAACTTTTCTTTAGAATCTCCCATAAGCACAGTATCATCAGCAAAAAGTAACTGTGTCAACTCCCATTTGCATTTAATTCTCCATAATTTAATCCCACCCTCTCCCCAACACCCTAGCATTTACTTCTTTTACAACCCCATCTATAAATATATTAAACAACCATGGTGACATTACACAACCCTGTCTAAGACCTACTTTTACCGGGAAGTAATCTCCCTCTCTCCTACACACCTAACCTGAGCCTCACTATCCTCATAAAAACTCTTTACAGCCTTCAGTAACTTACTACCTATTCCATACACTTGCAACATTTGCCACATTGCTCCCCTATCCACTCTATCATATGCCTTTTCTAAATCCATAAATGCAATAAAAACTTCTCTACCTTTATCTAAATACTGTTCACATATATGCTTCACTGTAAACACTTGATCTACACATCCCCTACCCACTCTAAAGCCTCCTTGCTCATCTGCAATCCTACTCTCTGTCTTACCTCTAATTCTTTCAATAATAACCCTGCCATACACTTTACCTGGTATACTCAGTAAACTTATTCCCCTATAATTTTACACTCTCTTTTATCCCCCTTCCCTTTATATAAAGGAACTATACATGCTCGCTGCCAATCCTAGGTACCTTCCCTCTTTCATACATTTATTAAACAAAAATACCAACCACTCCAGCACTATATCCCCTGCTTTTAACATTTCTGTCATGATTCCGTCAATTCCAGCTGCTTTACCCCCTTTCATTCTACGTAATGCCTCACGCACCTCCCCACACTCACATCCTGCTCTTCTTCACTCCTAAACGATGTTGTACCTCCTGGCCAGTACATGAAATTATCGCCTCCCTCTTTTCATCGACATTTAAAAGTTCCTCAAAATATTCCCGCCATCTACCCAATACCTCCAGCTCCCCATCTACTAACTCCCTACTCTGTTTTTAACTGACAAATCCATTCGTTCCCTAGGCTTTCTTACCTTGTTTATCTCACTCCAAAATTTTTCTTGTTTTCAGCAAAATTTCTTGACAGATCCTCTCCCATTCTTTCATCCGCTCTTCTTTTGCACTCTCTCACCACTCTCTTCACCTTTCTTTTACTCTCCATATACTCTGCTCTTCTACTAACACTTCTGTTTTGTAAAAACCTCTCATAAGCTACCTTTTTCTCTTTTATCACACCCTTTACTTCTTCATTCCACCACTCACTCCTCTTTCCTCCTGCACCCACCCTCCTATAACCACAAACTTCTGCCCCACATTCTAATACTGCATTTTTAAAACTATCCAACTCTCTTCAACCCCCACTACTCCTACTTGCACTAGCCCACCTTTCTGCCAATAGTTGCTTATATCTCACCCTAACTTCCTCCTCCCTTAGTTTATACACTTTTACCTCTCTCTTACTTGCTGTTGCCATTTTCCTTTTGTCCCATCTACCTTTTACTCTAACTGTAGCTACAACCAAATAATGATCTGATATATCCGTTGCCCCTCTATAAACATGTACATCCTGAAGCCTACTCATCAACCTTTTATCCACCAATACATAATCCAACAAACTACTTTCCTTACGTGCTATATCATACCTTGTATATTTATTTATCCTCTTTTTCATAAAATATTACTTATTACCAAACCTCTTTCTACACATAGCTCAATTAATGGCTCCCCATTTACATTTACCCCTGGCACCCCAAATTTACCTACTACTCCATCCACAACATTTTTACCCACTTTAGCATTAAGATCCCCAACCACAATTACTCTCTCACTTGGTTCAAAACTCCCCACACACTCACTCAACATTTCCCAAAATCTCTCTCTCTCTTCTACACTTCTCTCTTCTCCAGGTGCATAAACACTTACTATAACCCACTTTTCACATCCAACCTTTATTTTACTCCACATAATCCTTGAATTTATACATTTATATTCCTTCTTTACCTGCCATAACTGATTATTCAACATTATTGCCACTCCTTCTTTAGCTCTAACTCTATTTGAAACCCCTGATCTAATCCCATTTATTTCTCCCCACTGAAACTCTCCTACCCCCTTCAGCTTTGTCTCACTTAAAGCTAGAACTTTACTGGGGACCCTCATCCTCAGAGAAGACAATAAACGTACCTACTTTACCCCCTCCCTTCAACCTTTCGTAGGCCGACCCTTACCTCGCCTTCCCTCCACTACAGATTTATACACTCTCGACGTCATTCTATTTCCTTCCAACCTCTCTACATGTCCGAACTACCTCAACAACCCCTCCCCGCCCCTCTGGATAATAGTTTTGGTAATCCCGCACCTCCTAATTTCCAAACTACGAATACTCTGCATTATATTCACACCACACATTGACCTCAGACATGACATCTCCACTGCCTCCAGCCTTCTCCTCGTTGCAACATTCATCACCCATGTCTCACACCCATACAAGAGTGTTGGTATAACTATACTCTCATACATTCCCCTCTTTGCTTCCATGGACAAAGTTCTTTGTCTCCACAGACTCCTCAGTGCACCACTCACCCTTTTCCCCTCGTCAATTCTATGATTCACCTCATCCTTCATAGACCCATCTGCTGACACGTCCACTCCTAAATATCTGAACACATTCACCTCCTCCATACTCTCTCCCTCCAATCTGATATCCAGCCTTTCGTTTCCTAATTTTTTTATCCTCATCACCTTACTTTTTCCTATATTCACTTATATATATATATATATATATATATATATATATATATATATATATACATTATTTTTTTTTACCTTTAGCAAGAGACAATTAATCCTAAGGCGCTCAGAAAGTTTGGTTCCCTGGAAAAACAATAGAGAATGTATAATGTATTTCCGCAACGCAAATTCAAAATGATTTGGTAATTGCAATAATAATGGCCTGGTTGTAATGCAGTGTAAAACTCCCATGAAGGTGGACTGACATAATGGATCTTCACAAGAACTAAGTCACTGTGTGAGATACACAGTAGTGACTGTGTGACCTTTGAGATGTGGGTTGAGACAAACACACACACTCATGGAGCAGGGAGAGGGAGGAACCAGTAGCAGTCAGTGAAGAGACGGGGCCAGGAGCTGAGTCTCGACCCCTGCAACCACAAATAGGTGGGTACACACACACACACATTCGGGACAATGATATATTAACGTAATTAATCTAACAGGGCAATTTACATCGCCTCATTAGAGCGAAATGGATTTACAGCCAGTCCCTTACTGTGACCTTTAACGTCCTGGAGAGATGCTTGGAATTTGAGGTTGAGGTTGACTCTTGGAGTGGGAGTATAGTATAGTCTCCCTCGAGTGGGAACTCAGAGTGGTCTCTCAGTAGAGAGGACAAAAGATTTTAATTCGCTTCATGTTTATACTTGTCAAGAAAGTATTTCTCGACTTGGGCCTAAATTATGTGATGCTTGTCTCAGAGGTTCTGTATAGTGGTAGACGATTCGGAACTGATGGGGAACAATGGGCAGCCAGCGGTTGTTTCCATATAACTACAAGCTGGCACTATTATTTAAGAAATAAGAATATAAAAAGGAGGAACACTGCAATAAGCCTACTGGCACATACTATAGGTTTGTCTCGAGCCCAAACCCACTAACAAAAATATTTGGCCAACCCATTTTCAGTGCTACCCATGGAATGAGCTTAGATAACCCTGTTAACTCATGTGCAAGTTCCACTCAAATCCAACCCTCTCCCTCATGTATTTATGTAACCCATATTTCAAACTACCCAAGGTTTTAGCTTCATTGACCTTACTAGGCAGACTGGTCCCTTCATCGACTATATTACCGTGTCTGTTCAAGGTTGGTGAGGAGACGCTTTCATGTACTCCCCTCGCGTCTTAAATCCCACATACACTTCCTTCCAAGATCTACACTACACCCCTTACCATCCCTGACCTTGATCTGTACTGCTTACCTACTTCTTCTCACTTGTCCTCTCTTCCATTTTCCTCTTTTCTCACCCCTCAATTCCATCACTTTATTCCTCCATCTATCCTGCTCTACTAACGTGGATCAAGCAGTACTTATGTTTGAATATTGCTGCACTATGGATATCATTCTTAATGCCAATCTTTTGGTGAAAATAATACGTGTAACCCCTGGGTATCTTTAATGACGTTTCGCCCACCATGGAACTTTGTAAGTTTAATACAGAAATACGAGAACGGAGACATTTTCAACTTCACGGTCTAATCTTCCTTTAACTTAAAAATATGTGTATAATCCTAAATGTATATATGATACGCCCATTTCTTGAGTATGGTTGAATGTGTATACCGTACGCCACGTGTCTTCTCTGTTGTTCAGTGTGTATATCTCACATTGTTCATGTCTATCATGTCTATATACCTCATCTCACGTGTCTTGCCTGTTGCACAGTATATATATATATATATATATATATATATATATATATATATATATATATATATATATATATCACTCGCTTGCAATTAAATCTCCCATGCCAAAGCCTTTTAAAGTTTATAATTAATAATTTTCTCAAGTTTGTGTAACGAGAGAGGGACGGACCCGGCGCTCTGCCTGAACTTTCTTATATATGTTTTTAAAAGTTCTCAAGACAGCCTCTTGTGAGGAGCAAGTAATATAGTATTTCTTTCTGTAAATTGCCTCGAGTAATGAGACCCGGCAGGCTAGGGGCAGGGGTCTGGGTCCCCCCCAAAAAAATATACCCTGAGCAAAGACATGGGATTTGACTTTCTGAGATGAGATGAAGACTCGTGAAGATATGTTAGATCTATCAAAGGCGGTGTTATTATAACTTCCAGATGATCTCTGAATATCATCAGACTTACAGTGGATGATATATTACATAGTCTGCACTGACTGACAGACGCAACGATACTTCTGTGTCAAGACTGATGACAAAACACATCGACTGGGGGACTGATTACCTCAAACTTCTTTCCCTTATTCCACCATTTCTGCACTGGACTGAAGAAGCCACTGTGGGGAGAAACGTTTCCAGAATAAAGATACCCAAATCTTGCAAAAATGTCTCATATATCAAGATACTTCTATTAACGATAAAAAATTTCGCCCATAATCGATTATATCAAGTTTCCCCTCGTGTATGAAACATAGCTGTTAAAAGAATACACTGTGTGTAGTAAGCAGGATAAACATTGTCGTTAATATCGGTATCTACTTCGTATAGTAAACATTTAGGTTAATAAAGGAACCACTGTGTAGAATAAACACTGAATAATAAAGTTATCCACTGGATCTGTTGTTGATAACTAATAACACTGCACAGGAGTTACTGAAGTTTGAGTGCAAATCTCTCTTCTGAAAACCCTTTCTGCCTTATTTGTGTATTTTATTATTCATTTTGGTTATGTCCTTCATTTATTTAGTTATTCTTCTTTATGCATGACGCTTGCCATTATATCTAAGCATTTTATTTTATATCTTTGTATCTGTCTATACTAGATTCTATGTAATCGAGATTTGAACTGTGTGTGTGTGTGTGTGTGTGTGTGTGTGTGTGTGTGTGTGTGTGTGTGTGTGTGTGTGTTAACCCCGGCTCTTCACTGGTCGCTACTAGGTCACTCTTCCTGCTCCATGAGCTATATCATACCTCTTCTTGAAGCTATGTATGGCTCCTGCCTTCACTACATCACTTCCCAGACTATTCCAGTCACTTTGTGACTGAAAAAATACTTCCTAACATCCCTGTGATTCATCTGAGTCTTCAACTTCCAACTGTGTCACCTTGTTGCTGTGTCCCATCTCTGGAACATTCTGTCTCTGTCCACCTTGTCAATTCCTCTCAGTATTTTATATATCATTATCATATCCCCCCTTATCTCTCCTGTCCTCCAGTGTCGTCAGGTCGATTTTCCTTAACCTCTCCTCGTAGGTCATACACCTTAGCTCCGGGACTAGTCTTGTTGCAAACCTTTGCACTTTCTCTAATTTCCTTACGTGCTTGGCTAGGTGTGTGTTTGTGTTGAGATAATTTTATATACGATAATAACAGTCAGAAAAGCTGTTTTACTTACTTTAGCTTAGGTTAGACTAGGGTGAGCTTGATTAGGTTAAGGTGTATAAGATTAGATTAGGGTAGGCTAGATTAAATTAGGGTAGGCTAGATTAAATTAGGGTAGATTAGACTAGATTAGGGTAGTTTAGGTTATATTAGGAGTAGGCTGGGTTAGATTAGAATAGACTAGGTTATATTAGAGTAGGTTATGTTAGATTAGGGTGGGCTAGATTAGACTGGGATAGAATAGGTTTGAGTAGTGTTAGTTAGGCCAGGGTTAGTGTGACAAGGTTAGAGTGGCCTAGGTTACATTGTGGTGATTTCTGCTAGATCAGGGAGGGCTAGGATAGGCTACGGTGAATTACATATAACCACAGGTAAGACAATATTAAGAAAACACGCCAGCGACACGTCTGGCAACGGTGTGCCTGGGTAACTCCATTCCGCGTTCAAATCTGCACGCATATCACGGGCAGCGTGAAGTTGTTGTGGCGTAGGAGGGTAATGAAGCAGAGGGAAGAGATGCAATAATTGATAATGAAAGACTGGAGAAATGAGAGGAAACTGCACAGTAAAAAATAATAAGCAGGCAAAAAGAGGCAATATACACGCAAAGGAGAGAGAGAGAGAGAGAGAGAGAGAGAGAGAGAGAGAGAGAGAGAGAGAGAGAGAGAGAGACAGACAGACAGACAGACAGACAGTCAGGCCAGTAGAAGGTAATAATAATAATATAATATAATAATATCTTTATAATATCTTTAGTGTAGTGTAAGAGCGCCTCTGGCAAGACAGTGATGGCGTGAATGTTGATGAAAGTTTTTTTCCTTTTTGGGCCAAACTACGTTGGTGGGAGACGGCCGACGTGTTAATAAAAAAAAATCTTTATTTACTACAAGTACATGTATAAGGTATACAGTCCTAGCTGACATCAATGACATACTACTATATAGAAAGCCCCTTGTTATGCTGAGCATTTCCCGCAAATTAGGTCAGTTTTGTCCCAGGATGCGACTCTTTGAATGAGTTCTAAGAAGCAGGTTAGCAAACCACCTGGACTCCCAACAATTGCACAACCCAGAGCAACATTGTTTCAGAGCAGGTCGCTCCTGCCTCTCACAACTGCTAGACCACTATGATATGGTCTTAGATGCTCTGGAAAACAAACAGAATGCAGATGTAGTATACACAGATTTTGCAAAAGTCTTTGACGTGTGCGATCATGGTGTAATATCACACAAAATGCGTGCTAAAGGGATAACTGGCAAAGTAGGCAGATGGATCTTCAACTTCCTAACCAATCGAACACAAAGAGTAGTGGTAAACAGAGTTAAATCGGATGCTGCCATAGTGAAGAGCTCTGTTCCACAAGGCACAGTACTCGCACCTATCCTGTTCCTCATTCTCATATCAGACATAGACAGAGATGTAAACCATAGCACTGTATCATCCTTTGCAGATGATACTAGGATCTGCATGAGAGTGTCATCCATTGAGGACACGGCAAATCTCCAAGAAGATATAAACCAAGTTTTCCAATGAGCAACCGAGAACAATATGATGTTCAATGAAGACAAATTCCAACTACTCCGTTATGGAAAACTGGAGGAAATAATAGCTAGGACTGAGTATATTACAAACTCTAATCACACAATAGAGCGGAAAAGTAATGTGAAGGACCTGGGTGTGGTAATGTCCGAAGACCTCACCTTCAAGGACCCCATCAATGCCACTATCACATCTGCGAGGAAACTGATAGGATGGATAATGAGAACATTCAAGACAAGAGATGCCAAGCCAATTATGATCCTTTTTAAATAACTTGTTCTCTCTAGGCTAGAATACTGCTATACATTAACATCCCCATTCAAGGCAGGTGAAATTGCAGATCTAGAGAATGTACAGAGAACCTTTACTGCACGTATAAGTTCCATCAAACACCTTAACTACTGGGAACGCCTGGAAGCACTAGACTTATATTCACTGGAGCGCAGGCGAGAGAGATATATCATAATCTACACCTGGAAGATTCTGGAGGGACTGGTCCCTAATATGCACACAGAAATCACTCCATACGAAAGCAAAAGACTTGGCAGACGGTGCAACGTACCCCCAGTGAAGAGTAGGGGCGCCACTGGTACACTAAGAGAAAACACAATAAGTGTCCGGGGCCCAAGACTGTTCAACAGCCTCCCACCAGTCATAAGGGGCATTACCAGTAGACCTCTGGTTGTCTTCAAGAGGGAGCTGAACAGATACCTAAAGTCAGTGTCAGATCAGCCGGGCTGTGGCTCGTACGTTGGACTACGTGCAGCCAGCAGTAACAGCCTCGTTGATCAGGCCCTGATCTACCGGGAGGCCTGGTCATTGACCGGGTCGCGGGGACGTCGATCCCCGGAATGCCCTCCAGGTAGACACCAGTCCACTAACACCCATTTTACTGATGGGTAAACATAGACAACCTTGTAAGGAAACACGTCCGATGTTTCAACCTTCGCCGGGAATTGAACCCGGACCCTCACCGTGTGAAGCGAGAGCTTTAGCCACCAGGCCACGGGAAATCGTAGTAAACTCTCCACTTTCACTCAGGCAGGACACTATAACCTCTCAGAAAGCGAATGTTAGACGACTAGAATGATAGATCTATAATCTCTAAGCAGGCGGGAGTGTTATCCAAGAATGATAGACCTATACTCCCTGAAGAAGACGAAGTGTCAAAGAAGAATGATAGGCCTATAACCTCTCAGAAAGCGGGAGTGTTAGACTACAAGAATGATGGAGGTTAGCCATTGAAAGGAGAGGACACGGATACTTGCCGACGCTGGGGTCTATTAACACACATACATATTATTGGCATACATATGTATCCACCGCTTGATGCAGACACATGCCCAATACCTGGGTATCTTTATTTGGCCGAAATATTTCGCCTACACAGCCGGCTTCTTCAGTCAAAAACAGAATTCTACCACTGTCTTTATTTTTATAGTCATCTCTGTATTCAACTGAAAAAAAACTGTCACAGGCGAAACGTTCCAGACGAAACATTGCATAAATGTTGTATTTGAGTCTTATTCATCAACACAAATACACGTAGGTGCATCACACAAGATAAATATTACCCACATGTGTTAAAATAGGATTGAGGAAGATACTGGTGAGCGAAATGTAGCCAAAGGAAAGCTTCCAAAAGTTTTATATGAGCACAGGAGCTCATACACTGATCTCATCTCTCAGTGTATATACACTGAGCTCTCTCAGTGTATATACACTGACCTCTCTCGGTGTATATACACTGACCTCTCTCGGTGTATATACACTGAGCTCCTCTATCAGTGTATATACACTGACCTCTCTCAGTGTATATACACTGACCTCCTCTCACAGTATATATACACTGACCTCCTCTCACAGTGTATATACACAGAGTTTAATCTTTATTTTAGGTATTAAAGAATTCTGGTGGTGACCGGGTGACATGAAGCCTTAAAGGGCCCCTTAATGACCCCTCGTGTAGTCACAAAGCTTTAAATTTGGGATAAATCAACCAGCTTAACCCATGAACATAATATTAATAACTGTCTTTAATTTCACAGCTAGTGACCTTAGATTGAACCACATTGATGACCCCATGCGATGTGCTATCCACAGGACACATCAATCACGTCCGTACGATGGCAGGGGTTGATTACGTGGGTCTGGGAGCCGGCTACGATGGAATAAACAGGTCAGGTCTAAAACTGTGACCACTGGTCACACTTTTTCAGTTGGTCACGTAAAATGAAATTGTTATAGGTTTAAAATGTCTCATCAGCATAAAACTGTCCACAACAAAACATCGGACAAAACGTAACACAGCGTTACGTTACTGTTACTCAGTACAGCTTAACACTATTTTTTTTTTTGAGATGTTAAGAGTTTGACGAATGTCACTAATCAGTGATTTTCGGAACATCAACTATAACATCAATAGTCACAACAAGTGTGTTACTACAACACGAGTAATCACAACATCAATAGTCACAACAAGTGTCACTGACATTCACATCACTGGTCACAACAAGGGTGAAACATCCGTCATTACAATACTAAAATGTACATAAATACGAAAGAGAATATTATAATTTTCGGTGTCATGGAAAAAAAAATGTCTTATTTGAATGTCCTTCATAAAATAAAATATCCTGAGCTCTCCAAGAGGACGCTTTGGACGCCTTGGTAATAAGATTTGAACACCTTATAATAAGATATATTATGCCTTTTAATGTGTTTTGTTAAGCCTTTTAATGAGATTTACTAAAGCCTTATAGAAAGATTTGTTTAAAATTTTAAAATAGTTGTTTTTATGTCCCTGTCTTAAAGAGGAGGGGAAGATAGGGTGTCTCTTTCTGTGTGTGTGTGGAGAGAGAGAGAGAGAGAGAGAGAGAGAGAGAGAGAGAGAGAGAGAGAGAACTGGCCGACCCTCTGCTCAGAGTTTACCGAGACTCAGAACTGAACACTCTTCTCCCAGGTGATGTTAATAACTAAGTGAAATCCTTCACTAAACATATTCTTAATATCCAACACATGTACATCCCTCACTGGCACTATGTAACGAAGCCTTCAGATCAGCCTTGGTTTGCCTTTCGTTGTCGAGTGGCTGCTATTGCTAGGGACAAGGCTTGAGGAAGGTGTGAAAGGTATTCCACTATCTATAACAGAAACCTGTATAGACAAGCCTGTCGGCGAATAGCCACTAAGTTCGGCCATCTCTAAATGGGAAGCTGACACAGAAAAAAAAATGGCATCAGGGAGTGTGGGTTCTAAACCCTGGCTGTCCTTGATCAAGGACCGACAAGTATATTCATGTGACGAAATTATTCCATCTCAAAATTGGTAGGATAGAACTGTTCCACCAGCAATCAAGAAAAACTGGTCTGTTTGCTGAACATTTTGCTGCCGAGGAGCAAGTAATCACCAGTGTCACTTCTCTCAAACATTGGCAGAATTCTTGAGACAAAAAACTTGAAGGTAAATGACAGCATTTTTCTTTGAGTGCCACTCGCTTCTTCGTGACCCTCAATATGGCTTTAGAAAAGAATGCTGAGTAGCTGATCTCTTATTAAAACTCTCCACTATGTGGCACCAGTCGCTGGATGAATCAAGGATAAGCTGTGTAGTGGCACTGGACATTGCTGGTGTCTTCGACAGAGTATGGCACCAGGGACTCTTGGCAAAACTGCAAGCACTATAAGTCTCTGGCCCTAAACATTGTCTCCTTAGTGGGCACCTTAAGATACATCTCCCAGTGTAGTCTCAAGAAGCAGAGTCAACAAGACACTCCACTGGTGTGTTTCGTCTATAGTTATAGAATATATCCTTCAGTGACGTGTTTCACCTCATCCCAGTATCCCATGCCAGTGCAGGAGACTGTACTCTAACATTTACTTTTCCAAGAGAGTAAATACCAGTTGCTCTCAGGTACATTAACCAACAGCTTACAGCTATATTAAACTGAAGAAAAAGATGGCAGGTTACATTTGCTTTTGAGAAAACACAAAGGATGATGGTCTCTAGGCACCATGATGTTAATACTGGAGCAGTGGAAAGAATGACTGGAAGAGTGTTTAGAGCCAGGAGATGAAGTAGATATTGTAGCTGTGAAATTTGATTCAGAATGTCTACGAAGAACCACAAGTTAAACCTTGCAAGCAATGCAGAGAAGCTAATGACACTAAGGTGTAACTGCACCTGCTTGACAGAAGAGGCTGCAACACTCTGTACAAGGCACAAGTGCGCTCACACCTAGAGTATGCTCCACAGGCTTGTATTTCCTGCCTCTCCCCTCCGTCTCATGTACGACTTCTTGACAGAAGGGAGAACTGAGCAAGACTACTCATTTCCCGCCTGGACCCGGCCTGGACCCGGCCTGGACCCGGCCTGGACCCGGCCTGGACCCGGCCTGGACCCGGCCTGGACCCGGCCTGGACCCGGCCAGGACCAGGCCTGGATAGATCTGTCATTTCAGAAAAGCCCTTAACACCGGAGGGATGTGGTTGGCTTTACCGTTATGAACAAGACCAATAATGCCAAGGTATCACACTAAGGTACACTTCACGGACAGCGAGGAGATACCTGGTATACCCCAAGACGGACAGCAAGCAGCAACTGCTCTCAGGCTGGCCCCTTCTCAAGAACATCACTTCATCTAATATCATTCATTCTTGGAAGGACTCGAGACTAGAACATGTCCATGCAACATAACAAACATTGAAAAAATAAAGTCACATAAGATGAAATCACTGGCCCACAGATGGCTCCATCTTCATGGTTTGCCCTGATTGTATAGCCTGTTAGGTAAGGCTTTCCAATAAACTGATGTAGGTAACAGCTCTTAGCTTGTAAATAAAGGTAGGAACTCTTAACCTAACCTTATAAAAGCCTTTGTGTAAGAGAGAGAGAGAGAGAGAGAGACTATTACCCAGCAACCTGGGTTCTTAATATCCTCCTGATGTTCAATATTATTGCTTTTCTTTTCACAATATTGGTTGCTGGCACAGTGCCCATGACTCTCTCCACCTTAAACACACACGTTAACAACACGCACACATGTGCACCACTCTTTTTACACACCAGATGCCCATACCTACACACACATACACACACACACACACACACATGTACACCATCATTTACTCACCAGTGGCACATATGAATACACACTTAGGTAGACATACATGTGCACCCCTACACACATACGCGCGTATACATAAATCAGATGTATTATTATTATTATTATTATTATTGCTATTATTATTATTATTATTATTATTATTATTATTATTATTATTATTATTATTATTATTATTATTATTGTTATTACTAATTATTATTATTTGTCATTATTATTATTATTTGTCATTATTATTATTATTGTTACATATTATTATTATTTATTGTCATTATAATTATTATTATTTTTTGAAAAGCGATAAACCTTCAGGGGTCATACAGTGTTATTAGACATTGTATGACCAGTGACTGATAGTGACCAGTGACTGATAGTGACCTACAGTGACGGATAGTGACTGTCAGTGACTGACACTGACCTACAGTGACGGACACTGACGTACAGTGACTGACACTGACGGACAGTGACGGACACTGACGTACAGTGACTGACACTGACGGACACTGACGGACACTGACGGACACTAACGGACACTGACAGACAGTGACGATCAGTGACGCTGATGTTAGACAGGAATGATCAATTAAAAAGGAGTGTGTCCAGGGACTAATTGGATTTATTACCTTTGACTTTCCTTTAGTTTTCCTCTCGTTAGCTGGAGCTCTGTTGTTAAC
>WNWK01006124.1:57500-67500 GCA_009830355.1 Cherax destructor | reverse complement strand
TTATTTTTTTCTTTTTTTTTCAAGAAAATTTGATTTCATTTTCCGTGTGACTTTTTTTCTATGAATAATTTTATCCCTGGTATGGGTGTCAAAGAGTCGTGCACTGCGAGCAACAAGGGCTTCACAGCCAAAAATAAAATAACAAGTGCCCCAGGGTGACCTGACCCGGCACTGATCAGGACACACCAGGTCTTGCGTACCAGGTCACACAAATATCTGCTGGAAGACCTGGAGGGATAATTAACCTGATTTATTATTATTCATTGATACAGTTAATTTAAGCCAGAGATTATCACTAAAATATTTAATCTGCGTTCATTATTGACGCTTTTTCTGATGGTAATAAATAATTATTAATAGTACAAAAACTAAAATAATACTCAGTAGTCGAAAATGTAATTATACACGGCACTGAAAAAATTATGTTTCAGAACATAAATAATTTAAAGTAACGGAATTTATATAATAAATCATAATACTAGAGACTATAATAATCAAAATAAAGGAAATAATCAAAGTCTGGAAAATATAATCATAAAATATTTGAATATAATATATAATAATAATATATATATATATATATATATATATTATATATATATATATATATATATATATATATATATATATATATATATATATATATATATATATATATATATATATATATATATATATATCAATAAAATTCCGAAATTTATACTAAAACAGTGAAACGACTTTAAATTATAGTGAACAGAATTAATGAGCAGTTAATTATAGGCTTGAACACTGGTGTATAATTTTAGCGAGACATAAATGGGCCTCTGTGTCCTGTCTGTAGAGCTACCTTCCCTTCCTAGGATCAAACCTGACTGTCCAGCATTCCATGGGGGTTGCTTGACCTCCCTTACGGGTTTAACTCTTCAATATAAAATAAAATAATAATAATAATTGTTATAATAATAATAATAATAATTATTATTATTATTATTATTATTATTATTTTTCAAATTAACATTATCATCATCAGTATTTTCATTAGCATCATATTATCATCATCACCATCATTATCATGAACAACAGCATCATCATAATTATCGTCATCATCATCATTATCATCAACAGCATCATCATCATCATTATCGTCATCATCATCATTATCATCATTATCATCAACAGCATCATCATTATCATCATCATCATCATCATCGTATTCACCATCTTCACCATCAGAATAACCCATATCATTGCCAACATTATCATTGGCATCATTATTATCATCATCACCGTCATTATCATCACCAGCACTCACTATTATCATCATTTTCACCGTCAAAACATCATTGTTTTCCATTGTAAAATAATTTCCAATTTCAAAAAAATAATCGTAACATTGTACATTCAAGTCAGGAGGGAACCCTTGCCTCTGTACACACATGTATACATGCACCATACACCGTGTACACACATGTATACATTCACCATACACCGTGTACACACATGTATACATTCACCATACACCGTGTACACACACACACACACTTCAGATCGCTTTCACCCACAAACACTAATTATAAACTACATAACTAAAATACAACATTTGTATTAAAAGCATAAAAGAATACATGATTTATGTATATATCTACCATTGTGTTTGGTTTGATTTAATAATTACTATCTCTAAATGAACTTAGAGATGATTAAATTGCTTTTAATGTGATTAGTGGACATGTGTGTAATACACAGTATTATATATATATATATATATATATATATATATATATATATATATATATATATATATATATATATATATATATATATATATATATATATATATATATATATATATATATATATATATATATATATATATAAACTATTACAGTTTATTATGTATATTTTATGGTGGTTTGTCTGTCACTTTTGTAGTTTCAGTCCCTTCCCCAATATAATATTTATATACATATATATATTTTTCTTTTTCCTTTTTTCTGTCCTGGCGTTGTTTTGGCGAAGAGTGGAAGTATATACATTTGTTTTTCAAATTAGTTCAATGTTTATTTTATTTTTTAGGCAAGGCTCGGTGGAAAATGTGATTGTAAAATTTTGAATCATTGTTTATATTTGTTGGTTGACGTCTGAAACAATTGCCTCTAGCCTTAATACTCTACCTGGGGCCTTAGCTGGTCAGACTACTACTTTCTCGTAGGCCTATAGTCGATAATTCTGCTACTCTGCCTAAGCTCATGACTGGTTAGCTTGTGATTTTCTAAAGACTTCCATCCTCAAGGACAAATGTCTACTAAAACAAATATATATATATATATATATATATATATATATATATATATATATATATATATATATATATAATTGTAGTTTGGTGATTAGGAGTTGCGAGGTTGCTAGAAGTATTGTGAAGAGGGGTGAGGAGGGGTTGTTGATGTGGTTCGGACATTTAGAAAGGATGGAACAGAGCATGACTTAGGGGGCGTAGGGGTGTGTGTGCGTGTGTACTCACCTAGTTGTGGTTGCAGGGGTCGATTCATAGCTCCTGACCCCGCCAATTCACTGGCCGCCACTGGGTCACTCTCCCTGCGCCATGAACTTTATCATACCTTTGTACTCACCTAATTGTGGTTGCAGGGGTCGATACTCAGCTTCTGGCCCAGCCTCTTCGCTGTCTGCTACTGGGTCTCTGCTCTCCCTGCTCCATGAGCTTTATCATACCTTGTCTTAAAACTATGTATGGTTCCTGCCTCCACTATATCTTTCTTTAGACTATTCCACTTCCTGACTACTCTGTGGCTGAAGAAATGCTTCCTAACATCCCTTTGACTCATCTGAGTCTTCAGCTTCCAGTTGTATCCCCTTGTTTCTGTGTTCCCTCTCTGGAACATCCTGTCCCTGTCTACCTTGTCAATTCCCCGCAGTATATTGTATGTCGTTATCATGTCTCCTCTGACCCTTCTTTCCTCCAGTGTTGTTAGTCCTATTTCCCTCAACCTTTCTTCATAAGACAGACCCCTGAGTTGTGGAACTAACCTTGTCGCAAACCTTTGCACTTTCTCTAGTTTCTTTACGTGCTTGACCAGGTGTGGGTTCTGTGTGTGTGTGTGTGTGTGTGTGTGTGTGTGTGTGTGTGTGTGTGTATGTGTGTGTGTGTGTGTATGTGTGTATCTCATAGTTTCATCAATTTACAGAGTAACTTTAAAATAATCCAAGTATCTACCTCTTATGATAAAGATACATTGCAATGTGCTCATTAGCAAACACATTTTCTCACAGGTTACCTGTCAACACATTCCCAAGCCTAAACAAGCACCTCGGTCATAAACGTCCCGTGTGAAGATTCAGACACATGTACAACATCTGGGTATTTTTATTTGTAAACGTTTCGCCCTCCAGTGGCTTTATCAATACAATACAAGGATATAATGTGAAGACTGTAGAACTATATACAAAAGATGAGGGGATCAGTCCCTCGTCTTCAACTTTATTCTGTATACAGTTCTCCATAATTCACATTATATCCTTGTAAACTATTGATAAAGCCACTGGAGGGCGAAACGTCTACAATAAAAATACCCAGATGTTGCACATTCTACATATTGGTGATGTATACCAAACATGTACAACGTCCTGGGTACTGAAACATGCGATTTTCGACCCTCTGGCGAGGTGTGTAAGGATTAAAACATAAAATGAATGACATCTAAATGGTTGAGTTGGGGTAATATGCCCAATTATGAATTAACACTTATGTAACTTTTCACTTACAATATAACGCATATATAAAGGCAAGTTTTAAAAATTTTGTAAATGGCTGAAATTATATAAAAAAAATATCTTTATTTGATAATTATAATTATAATAATGGGCACAACCGGTTTGACGTCACCAATCAACACGTTAGTCATAAGTGATGTGTTACCCTCACGATAACTGGCTGTCAGTGTGCTCTGAGTAATGATGGTGAACTAACAGTTACTGACAGTCAATGTGATGTGAGTAATGATAGTGAACTAATAGTAACTGACAGTCGGTGTGCTGTGAGTAATGATAGTGAACTAACAGTTGCTGACAGGCAATATGTTGTGAGTAATGATAGTAAACTATCAGTTACTGACAGTCAATGTGCTGTGAGTAATGATAGTGAACTAATAGTAACTGACAGTCGGTGTGCTGTGAGTAATGATAGTGAACTAACAGTTGCTGACAGGCAATATGTTGTGAGTAATGATAGTAAACTATCAGTTACTGACAGTCAATGTGCTGTGAGTAATGATAGTGAACTAACAGTTACTGACAGTTAATGTGCTGTGAGTAATAATAGTGAACAAGCAGTAACTGACAGTGTGCTCTGAGTAATGATAGTGAAATAAGAATGACAGTTTCTGATCCTGGATTAAGTTGCTCAATATATTACTGTTAATATCCTTGACTCTCTCGGCACCCACAATCAACAGCTAAGTTCTGATTAATCTAACTTCTGGACTTCAAGTTAGAAAAGTGTTAATTATTCCAAGTTAGGAGGTTAGGAGTTTTTGCAAATACTAGCAAACTGTAATTATAATGATTCTTGTCATATTCTAATGTTTGTAATCTTTGGAATTACATGAAAATATATATTTGATTTTAAGAGGTTAAAATCTACTTTTTAGTTATATATATATATATATATATATATATATATATATATATATATATATATATATATATATATATATATATATATATATATATATATATATATATAATTTATTTATATATTTATGTGTTCTCATGACACCAGAATACTAAAAATTTGATTCATGGTCTATGGCTAGTATAGAAAAACCATATTTGCGTCCATAACTGGAATTCAGAGATGGCCAGACTTCTGATTGGCTGGAAATCATATACGAACATCGTTTAGAAATATTATTTAGTTAGTATTCACTGACACTGCAGACCAGCCAACTACAGAGAAACTACGGACGGTCAAGAGAAGTGTATTGCAGAGTCGGTTCCACGGACTGTGTTTGGGAGGACAGTTATAGACACTGAGCTGCTTCAAACACGGTAAAAGACTTTTGTTTTTGAGTGAATGTGTGTGTCTCTTATTTTCGTAATAGCGATGTATGACCCTTGTCGGTTTAGCGCTTTCTTTGATTATAATAATAATAATAATACTTTCGTAACACAGGTCAAACAAGTCATGTAGATGAATGGTTCAGAGAACCGACAAGTTGTTAAATTAGACACATATGCAACACTTGGTATCTTTATTGAGAAACGTTTCGCCACACAGTGGCTTCATCAGTCAATACAAAAAGAAAGTAGTAATAAAAGGAGTTTGAGGTAATCAGTCCCTCGGCCTGGAGTCGATGTGTTCAGTCCATCAATCTTGAATAAATACAACATAAGGCAAATAGAAGTTGCTTATATACTGTAGACAGGTGAGATGAAGCAGGAGGAGGCAGGTCATAGTGGTATCAACCACTAGTCGAAGTAAGTCCTTGTCCAAAGGTTTGGACAAATGTTGAAGAATCCCTTTGTATCAAGATCCCTTATGTTGTATTTACTTCAAGATTGATGGACTGAACACATCGACTCCAGGCCGAGGGACTGATTACCTCAAACTCCTCCTTTATTACTACTTTCTTTTTGTATTGACTGATAAGCCACTGTGTGGCAAACGTTTTCTCAATAAAGATACAAGTGTTGCATATGTGTCTAATTTAACAACTTGTCGGTTCTCTGAACCATTCATCTACATCCTGTCTGACACAGCAACTTCTTGGGATCTTGATACAAAGGGATTCTTCAACATTTGTCCAAACCTTTGGACAAGGACTTACTTCGACTAGTGGTTGATACCACTATGACCTGCCTCCTCCTGCTTCATCTCACCTGTCTACAGTATATAAGCAACTTCTATTTGCCTTATGTTGTATTTACTTCAAGATTGATGGACTGAACACATCGACTCCAGGCCGAGGGACTGATTACCTCAAACTCCTCCTTTTATTACTACTTTCTTTTTTGTATTGGACTGATGAAGCCACTGTGTGGCGAAACGTTTTCTCAATAAAGATACCCAAGTGTTGCATATGTGTCTAATTTAACAACTTGTCGGTTCTCTGAACCATTCATCTACATCCTGTCTGACACAGCAACTTCTTGGGATCTTGATACAAAGGGATTCTTCAACATTTGTCCAAACCTTTGGACAAGGACTTACTTCGACTAGTGGTTGATACCACTATGACCTGCCTCCTCCTGCTTCATCTCACCTGTCTACAGTATATAAGCAACTTCTATTTGCCTTATGTTGTATTTACTTCAAGATTGATGGACTGAACACATCGACTCCAGGCCGAGGGACTGATTACCTCAAACTCCTCCTTTTATTACTACTTTCTTTTTTGTATTGGACTGATGAAGCCACTGTGTGGCGAAACGTTTCTCAATAAAGATACCCAAGTGTTGCATATGTGTCTAATTTAACAAACAAGTCATGCAGGTCACGAAACAGATCATGCTCAGTGACTGGTCTATGACACATGTCACTCCTATATCTGTCTATCTCTCTCTCTCTCTCTCTCTCTCTCTCTCTCTCTCTCTCTCTCTCTCTCTCTCTCTCTCTCTCTCTCTCTCTCTCTCTCTCTCTCTGTCTCTCTCTCTCTCTCTCTCTCTCTCTCTCTCATATCGAGCAGCTTACATAATAAAACCTAACCCTGGTTGGTTGGCTAGTGAATGGGGTTTAAATCCTATAGACTACACTATGTACATAAAGCTGCACGTAACCTATTCACCAGCGGTCAAAAATAATTCGCTCTCAGCGACAGAGACTAAAGCCAACTCTCAGTATACATGCACTGAGAGATATTCAACTCTTAGTATACATTCCCTGAGAGATATACAACTCTCAGTATACATACACTGAGAGATATTCAACTCTCAGTATACATACACTGAGAGATATTCAACTCTCAGTATACATACACTGAGAGATATACAACTCTCAGTATACATACACTGAGAGATATTCAACTCTCAGTATACATACACTGAGAGATATACAACTCTCAGTATAAATACACTGAGAGATATTCAACTCTCAGTATACATACACTGAGAGATATACAACTCTCAGTATACATACACTGAGAGATATACAACTCTCAGTATACATACACTGAGAGATATTCAACTCTCAGTATACATACACTGAGAGATATACAACTCTCAGTATACATACACTGAGAGATATTCAACTCTCAGTATACATACACTGAGAGACATACAACTCTCAGTATAAATACACTGAGAGATATTCAACTCTCAGTATACATACACTGATAGATATACAACTCTCAGTATACATACACTGAGAGATATACAACTCTCAGTATACATACACTGAGAGATATACAACTCTCAGTATACATACACTGAGAGATATTCAACTCTCAGTATACATATACAGAGAGATATTCAACTCTCAGTATACATATACAGAGAGATATACACCTCTCAGAGTATATATATTGTGTCCCATTGAAATCATGCAATAAATGGTATACTTAGTATAATAATACAGTTACGTTTTCTAACTATTGGCAGAATAATAACATGATTATTTTTATTGATTATTAAAATTGGAAAAAATATGAGTAAAATATATATTTTTTTTATATGAGATTAAAAAAAATCTTGGTTTCACAATATTTTTTCAATTTTTTTTTTTTAGTTTCATCAGTTTTCAGGAAATTAATTTTTTTCCATTGAATTTTATATATTGTTGGTTTAAAAAAATACTTTGCATTGATGCACGAATGATTATTGTATGAGATGCAGGTAGATGAATGTATAAGTCATTCACCACTATAGACTGTTTTGTGAAGCCTCCACCTCCTCCATGATGAACCTCTCCACCTCCACCATGATGAACCTCTCCACCTCCATGATGAACCTCTCCAATTCCTCCATGATGAACCTCTCCACCTCCTCCATAATGAACCCCTCCACCTCCACCATGATGAACCCCTCCACCTCTACCATGATGAACCCCTCCACCTCCACCATGATGAACCCCTTCACCTCCTCCATGATGAACCCCTCCATCTCTACCATGATGAACCTCTCCACCTCCATGATGAACCTCTCCAATTCCTCCACGATGAACCTCTCCAATTCCTCCACAATGAACCCCCCTCCACCTCCATCATGATGAACCCCTCCACCTCCTCCATGATGAACCCCTCCACTTCCTCCACAATGAACCCCTCCACCTCCACCATGATGAATCCCTCCACCTCCAGGTTCTTGAACCTCCTCCACCTCCAGGTTCTTGAACCTCCTCCACCTCCAGGTTCTTGAACCTCCTCCTCCTCCATGCAGATCCCCTCCATCTCCTCCATTCTAAGCCTCTCCAGTTCCACTTGTTAACTGCCTCTTCCAGTTTATACATCCAATCATCAATAGGATTGACGTCTAGGATTTTCTGCTCAAACTTCCTGACAGAGACTGTCAGGATTTTAGGTCAAGTATTCTGGCTTATTTTGCTATCCTCTTACTGTTAACAAGGAACTCTGGACTGAATAAGCCAAGCCACTAAGCCAGGGGCACCAAGATTGAAAAAGCCAAGCCAATGACCCAGAGTCATCAAGATTGAAGAAACAAAGCCACTAAGCCATTGGCACCGAGGCTGAAGAAGCCAAGCCACTAAGCCAGGGAGATACACCACCTTGAAACACGCTAGGAATACCTTCAGAATCCAATAAACCCGCAAGGATCCTATTTATTGTCCCTCACCATGACGACATATGATCTGGCTTGTTACTGGTGAAAGGCTCTCGATCCTATGAGCCGGAGCAACAATTTATTCCTTCTGATCAAACCCTATTATCTCCCAATCCCCAGACGTCGAATGGCCCATGAGAATTTAGCGCGTTCCTATGAGTATAATAATAATAATATCTACTCTTAAATAGGCTTCATAATGCAAGAGGCAACCAGCAACAGTCGGGTTGATCAGCTTACTAGTGATCACAGGCTGGGAAGCCATTGGACGGAGCTATGAAACACTCTGAGTCTTTCAGAGTGTTTCGAAGCTTCAGGAGAGGACAGTTTCAGAGTGTTTCGTTCGTCACTGAAGAAAGTGGAAAATATTTATCTTAAATATTGTGTGTAGAGATTAATACCGGGCCCCAGGGGTAATATTACCGGGCCCCGGCAATGTTATTACCGGACCCCTACCGGTATTAACACCAAGGGTCCCCCCAAAAAAAAAATAGATAAATGACTTAACAATGCTAATAGACCCACGTCAATAATTATTTGGCTCTGACATATGTTAATACATTATTTAATATATTAATACATAGATTTAACATATGTTAATACCTGGCCACCAGAATATTACTCCCCAATTTTAACAACACTATTACTAGCCCACACAAATATTAACACTCAATTTAAATAGCAATATTACTGGGTTTCTCAAATATTAACATTCAATTCTGACAATAATATTACTAGGCCTCACAAATATTAATATTAATTTCTAACAGCTATATTACAGTGCTTCACCGATATTAATATTCATTTCCAGCAATAATATTACAATACTTCACAAATATTAATATTCAGTTTAGATACCAATATTACAGTACCTCAAAAATATTAATATTCCCTTCTCACAATAATATTAATAGGCCTCACAAATATTAATATTTATTTATATCAGCTATATTATAGTGCCTCACCGATATTAATATTCAGTTTTAGCAATAATAATACAGTGCTTCACAAATATTAACACCGGATGCCCGCAATATCAACTAGAGCCTAAATATTGTACATAAATTTTGAATAATAATTCCTTAAAGCCAAGTTGTCCTTCCCTCTGGCCTATGATTGGTCCTCTTTAGGTAACTGTAATGCTACTGAACCCCTCACACTAACTAGCACCAGTGGCCCAGGGTATATACACCAGTGGCCCAGGGTATATACACCAGTGGTCCAG
>WNWK01006124.1:32500-55000 GCA_009830355.1 Cherax destructor | reverse complement strand
CCACAGTTCTGTTAAAGATTCAGAATAATTTGTTTCATGATTTCATTAATATGTATATATATATATATATATATATATATATATATATATATATATATATATATATATATATATATATATATATATATATATATATATACATATAATGACTATTCCTATCGTTGTCCATGGTTTAAAAAGTCACGTGAACAAAGACTAGGACATATTTATTAGAAAACGTTTCGGTCCTGGGACCTTGATCACTTCTAATATATAAAGGTTATATACTATTATTTATAACTTTCGTACCGTTTGGTAGAGGTAATGAAGGTCCCAGGCCCGAAACGTTTTGTATTTAATGTATAAATGTTTGCTCGGGGGCCTTTTTTAAAACAAGGAATTTTGACTGGTGGTATACAGGTGATAAACAGCCGTAATGACCCTTTTAGTAAACCAGACAGTAAACCATCCTAAAAAAAACATCCTGGTAAACCATACTAGTAAACTGTCCGGTAAACCATCTTGGTAAACCATAATATTAAACCATCCAGTAGCATTTGAAACCAATCAAATAAATCTAGAAAGCCCAATAGCTTTGCTCCATAATATTTTCCGTGTAAAAATTGCTGAGTTTACCAACGTAATCTTGATAAAACACGTTTTAAAATATTTGTTTCATGAATAAGATACTTGCAATCGGTATTACGAGGTGTTTCAGAAACTCAAGACTCACTTCTTTTCCAAAGATTTTCTTCTCAGGGTCTGAGGAGAAAAACAAAAAAAAAGCTGCATCAGGCTGAGTGCATGGCGACTTTCCTCACATTGATAACCACAACAGACTCTCCTGGAAGCTGCATCTCTGTGGGGGTGGTGGTGATGGTGGTGGGTGGTGGTGGTGGTGGTGGGTGGTGGTGATGGGTGGTGGTGGTGGTGAATGGGGTACATGGAAGTCTCGCTCTGTGTAGAGCTTTATCAAGTCTTGTTTTGGCTGAAGCTCTAGAGAGAATAAAACGTGTTGGTGCTACTGGTGCTGTTGTTGCTACTGTTGCTGGTGCTACCGCTGTTGTTACTACTACTGTCGCTGTTGCCATTGCTGTTGTTGCTGCTGTTGCTATCGCTGCTGTTGTTACTACTACTACTACTACTACTGCTGTTGCTACTACTGCTGTTGCTACTGATGTTGCTGCTACTGATGTTGTTGCTACTGCTGTTGTTGTCGTTATTGCTTCTGCTGCTGCTGCTGCTACTGATGTTAGTGCTGCCACTACTGTTGCTGGTACTGCTGCTAATACTGCTGCTGGAGGTACTGTTATTTCTGCTGTTGTTGCATCTCCTATTGGGGCTGCTATTGCTAATGGTGCTGCTAGTGCTGCTACTGGTGCTGCTACTGGTGCTGCTACTGGTGCTGCTACTGGTGCTACTGGTGCTGCACTGGCTGCTACTGGTGCTGCACTGGGCTGCTACTGGTGCTGCTACTGGTGCTGCTACTGGTGCTGCTACTGGTGCTGCTACTGGTGCTGCTACTGGTGCTGCTACTGGTGCTGCTACTGGTGCTGCTACTGGTGCTGCTACTGGTGCTGCTACTGGTGCTGCCAAACACTCGTCGACAATGACCACTGAGCTATGTTCCACAGGTGTTCACACACACACACTACAAGAAAGGTGACTACGTGGGCATGAGGAACTTCCTACACGGAGTTCAGTGGGACAGAGAACTGGCAGGGAAGTCAGTAGACGAGATGATTGAATATATGACAACAATTTGCAAGGAAGCTGAGGAGAGGGTTATACCCAAGGGTAAGAGGAGAAGTGAAAAAGACAGGATGAGCCCATGGTTCACCCAAAGGTGCAGGGAAGCCAAAACCAAGTGTGCCAGGGGATGGAAGAAGTATAGAAGGCAAAGAACACCGGAGAATTTTAAGAGCAGTCGTAGAGCCAGAAATGAATATGCACAGATCTGACCCAAAGCTGCTGTACAGCCACATCAGGAGGAGAACAAGTCAAGGACCAGGTGATCAGGCTGAGGAAGGTAGGAGAGAAGGTCACAAGAAATGACCACGAAGTGTGTGAGGAGCTCAACATGAGATTCAAAGAGGTGTTCACAGAGGAGATAGAAGGACCTCCGGAAAGGAGGAGAGGTAGGGTACACCATCAGGTGCTGGACACAATACACACAACTGAGGAGGAAATGAAGAGGCTACTAAGCGAGCTAGATACCTCAAAGGCGATGGGGCCGGATAACATCTCTCCATGGGTCCTGAGAGAGGGAGCAGAGACACTATGTGTGCCCCTAACAACAATCTTCAACACATCTATCGAAACAGGGCAACTACCTGAGGTATGGAAGACAGCAAATTTAGTTCCAATTTTTAAAAAAGGAGACAGAAACGTAGCACTAAACTACAGACCAGTGTCACTGACATGTATAGTATGCAAGGTCATGGAGAAGATAGTCAGGAGAAGGGTGGTGGAGCACCTAGAAAGAAATGAGCTTATCAACGAAACCCAACACAGTTTCAGGGACGGGAAATCCTGTGTCACAAACCTACTGGAGTTCTACGACAGGGTGACAGCAATAAGACAAGAGAGAGAGGGGTGGGTAGATTGCATATTCTTGGATTGTAAGAAGGCGTTTGACAGAGTTCCACACAAGAGATTAGTGCAGAAGCTGGAGGACCAGGCAGGGATAACAGGGAAGGCACTACAATGGATCAGGGAATACCTGTCAGGAAGACAGCAGGAGTCATGGTACGTGGCGAGGTGTCAGAGTGGGCGCCGGTGAAGAGCGGGGTTCCACAGCACTGGTCCGGGACCAGTGCTGTTTCTGGTATTTGTGAACGACATGACGGAAGGAATAGCCTCCGAAGTGTCCTTGTTTGCGGATGATGTGAAGTTGATGAGAAGAATTCAATCGGACGAGGACCAGGCAGAACTACAAAGGGATCTGGACAGGCTGCAAGCCTGGTCCAGCAATTGGCTCCTGGAGTTCAACCCCCACCAAGTGCAAAGTCATGAAGATTGGGGAAGGGCAGAGAAGACCGCAGACGGAGTACAGTCTAGGGTGCCAAGACTGCAAACTTCAATCAAGGAAAAAGATGTTTGGGTGAGTATAACACCAGGAACATCTCCTGAGGCGCACATCAACCAAATAACTGCTGCAACATACGGGCGCCTAGCAAACCTAAGAACAGCATTCCGACATCTTAATAAAGAATCGTTCAGGACCCTGTACACTGTGTACGTTAGGCCCATACTGGAGTATGCAGCACCAGTTTGGAACCCACACCTAGCCAAGCACGTGAAGAAGCTCGAGAAAGTGCAAAGGTTTGCAACAAGACCAGTCCCGGAGCTAAGGGGTATGTCCTACGAGGAGAGGTTAAGGGAAATCGACCTGACGACACTGGAGGACAGGAGAGATAGGGGGGACATGATAACGACATATAAGATACTGAGAGGAATTGACAAAGTGGACAGAGACAGAATGTTCCAGAGATGGGACACAACAACAAGGGAACACAGTTGGAAGTTGAAGACTCAGATGAATCACAGAGATGTTAGGAAGTATTTCTTCAGTCACAGAGTGGTTGGGAAGTGGAATAGTTTAGGGAGCGATGTAGTGGAGGCAGGCTCAATACATAGCTTTAAGAAGAGGTATGATAAAGCTCATGGCGCGGGGAGAGTGACCCAGTAGTGGCCAGTGAAGAGGCGGGGCCAGGAGCTATGACTCGACCCCTGCAACCACAACTAGGTGAGTACACACACACATACACACACACACACAGTCAGATATTCAATAAGGAAATTGAGTCTCATTTTTCTAAACATAATTAACAAAAACTTAATAGTCTGTCCAGTAATCATCAGGCAATGCAAAGACACGTGCATTCCTTCGTTTAATTGGGACACAAGGATACAGCAGCACGAGAGTAGTGAGACCAAGGGTAAGGTGAGTCCCCTTCTCTAGTACTCACCGAGCTGTGCATGCCGGGGGTCGAACCGCAGCTCCTAGCACCGCCTCTTAACTCGCGACAGACTAAAGCTGCTTTTTACACGTCATGGTTACGGATGAATCAGTATTTTTTACTACTACTACTACTACTACTACTACTACTACTACTACTGCTACTACTACTACTACTACTACTACTACTACACTACTACACTACTACTCTACTGCTACTACTACTACTACTACTACTCTACTACTACTCTACTGCTACCTACTCTACTGACACTACTACTACTCTACTACACTACCTACTGCTACTCTACTACTACTACTCACTCTACACTACACCTACACTACCTACCTACTACTACTCTACTACTACTACTACAGCTACCACACTACTACTACTCTACCTACTCTACTACTCACTACTACTCTACTACCTACTACCACTACTCACTACTGCTAACTACAGCTACTCACTACTACTCACTACTACTACTGCTACTACTACTACTACTACTACTACACTACACATACACTACCTACTACTACACTACACTACTACTACTACACTACTACTACTACTAACTACTACAACCTACTACCACTACCACTACTACTCTACTACTACTCTAACTACACTACACACTACTCTACTACTACTCACTACTACTACTACTACTACTACACACTACCACCTACTACTACTACTACTACTGCTACTACTACACCACTACTACTACTACTCTACTTACTACTACACTACACTAGCACTACACTACACTCTACTACTCTACTACTACTACTACTACTACTACTAAACTACTACACTACTACTACTACTACTACTATACACTACACTACACTATTACTACTACTACTACTACACTACTACTAATAATATACATATATACACTAATATACTATATAATATATATACTACTAATATATAACTATAATATCATACACTATAATATAACAATAATAATAATAATAAAATAATAATAATAATAATAATAATAATAATAATAATAATAATAATAATAATAATAATAATAACAATAATAATAATAATAATAATAATAATAATAAAATAATAATAATAAAATAATAATATAACAATAATAATAAATAATAATAATAATAATAATAATAATAATAATAATAATAATAATAATAATAATTATCATGCCGAACATAAAAGAGATTATATATGGCTTACTCAGCGAGACAGAAAAATTTATGTTGATTAGGAAGATAAGAAATAATTCAAAGGTGAACGACTGTTCTTTTGGAAGGTGAAGCTCGGAGTAATCTGAACGAGATTTCCCCTGGGGGGAGACAGAGAGAGATGCCAGCCAGTTTTGTGTCTCCTGACGAACACAGAGATGAAGAGAGACTTGAAGGAGACACTGACTGAGTGCTTATGGAGACGCTCACGGAGTGCTTATGGAGACGCTGACGGAGTGCTTATGGAGACGCTGATGGAGTGCTTACGGAGATACAAAAACGAAGTTGAAGAAATAACACTGGAAGACAGAATTATGAACAAATACAAATGAACGATCAAATCCACATCTCCCTCCCGCATAACGTTCGCAAAACTCACAAATGAACGATCAAATCCACATCTCCCTCCCGCATAACGTTCGCAAAACTCCCAAATGAACGCCTAAATCCAAATTTCGTTCATGAACTGAGGGTTGGGACGCGTCAGCCGGAAGAACGTGTCAACAGTGTTAGGTGGGAATATCCCGCAGACTTTCCATATTTGCCTCGTTGCTTTGATCCATTACCAGCAGCGAAGATATTGATCTGGTGTGTCTGTTGGTTTTCTTAACTGGTGCAGAGCAGCGGGTGTATAGCCACAGCGAGACCAAGGGGCGAAACAGCGGCTGTAGTAGGAGTTTCACCCGCTCTCCTATGGTAGAGTTACGACACGAGATGTAGCAGTGTGCTTATCTGACACAGCCAAGAATCTGTGTGACATTGTCATTTGTTTATCGAATTTCAGTTTTCACCGCCGATGTTTCGCCTGTTAGCCTCACCTAACGTATGACGTATATCCTGAAACATACACTGAAAGATGTATATCTCTCAGAGTGTATATTTAAGATATTAAAGTATTCATGAATAATTATGATCGGATTTTGCTCTATGGTATCTAAAACCTGGATAACGACAGCCTGGAGGCACTTTTTCCAGTAGAAGTGGTCTGATTAAGTAGTTACTGTGACATTATGACGATCAGAGGGACCCTGGGAAGACTGGAAAGGTCACTGAGTTTCAATTAACAGGTTAGACAATTAGACCCTCTACTGCCTCTAGCTGGCACACATTGCACTGTAAATCTGCTTCTCATTGATATCACTGTTGTAATTGCAAGTGCTCTCAAATTCACTACTCTCTAGAGTGACTATTCACCACACTGATTAACTTGTGCTTGATCTTATTTTTACGTACGTAATTGTTTATAACGTACGTACGTTGTGGCGTTGGGAATATTAGTTAAACATCAAAATTGCATTGTGGATATTTTATTTCCTCTTCTTATTTAATCACTGACTGCATTAAATCCGGTTTACAGAGCTATCTGGTAGAACAGGCACTTTGAAAAACACTTTGGGTTCGTGGTAATCAAGAGCCCTTAAGCCAGCGTGAAGGCAACTTTCCTTCCTTGAAGGATGGTGATGTTTGGGAGTCTTGATGGTGTGCTCTAAACACCACATCACTCACCAGGGATGGTGATGTTTGAGAGTCTTGATGGTGTGCTGTAAACACCACATCACTCACCAGGGATGGTGATGTTTGGGAGTCTTGATGGTGTTCTGTAAACACCACATCACTCACCAGGGAAACACAATCTAAAGGGTTGTCGTCCGGTAATTCCGAGCGTCTCCAGGGCATCTCTGGAGAATTCACTAAGATTGAATAATCCAGTGAGAGAGAGAGAGAGAGAGAGAGAGAGAGAGAGAGAGAGAGAGAGAGAGAGAGAGAGAGAGAGAGAGGGAGAGGGGAGAGGGAGAGAGATAAGAAACATAGAGGCATAACAACACAATAGACAGCGAGAGAGCATAAGCTAGAATAACAATGGAATAATAGACGAACAGGGAGAGTGATAATAAAAAACGAAAGCTATCAAGCAACATCCAGAGCGAAAGAACCATAGAGTAAAACCGAAACCAACAGAAGTAGAGCGAAGCGACATAGCCAAGAGCGAGAGGTCTCACTCCAACCCACCCATCCACCGTCTTAGTCACCCACTCAGACCAAGACTCAGGCAGAGTGCACTTACCCTCAACACAGGTAACTGGGAGATGCCAGAGAATAATGCAACAAGGCTCCAGCCTCTGTTGCGTCAGTCAGCATTAGGGAAGCTCTGGCATCGGTGATTCTCCTCCCTGCACCAGCGGCGCTAGCGACTGCCTAGCTAGATTGGATTTCCTCGTTACAGACGACTTAACAGCCTGTAACGCCTTCTTGGGAGCGACTTGCGGTTTAAGTTTACCGAAAATTTCGATTTGTGGGGGTTAAAGTTTATCGATAATTGTCATTTTTGCTTTGAAAGTTTTCTTTAGATTGTCATTTTTTTAATTTGATTTTTTTTATAATTTACATTTTTTCATTGAGGTTCAATATAATTGTCATTTCAAGCCTGAACTTCTTAGATATCTTCACTGTGGATCGAATTTTTTAGGACTGTTTGCCATTTTGGGCTTTTACGTATCTATATATCTGCCATTGGGAGTTGAAGTCTCGTTAAGTGTAATAATGGTTTAACATCCTCGTTAAATGTAATAATGGTTTAACATCCTCGTTAAATGTAATAATGGATTAACTTCCTCGTTAAGTGTAGAAATAGTTTAACATCCTCGTTAAGACTTTATCACACTTAACGTGGAATTAATATCTTCGTTGTACGTTATAAGAGCTTAAGATCCTCGTTGACCAAGAGCTGTAACTCCTCGTTTAGTCTCATAATTTTAAAAAATGAGTTAACAGTGAGTATGATCTGATATTTCCTTTCAAGTTGTATTGACTCAAGTTGATGCTCATTTAGAATTTCAATACCTTAACTGGGCTTTTTTATTGATAGTTTAAATTATATCAATGACAGTTTTGATTATATTAAAACTATTGGAACGAATGGATTTAACAGTTAAACATAGGAGAGGAGAGTTATTAAATGGAGTGTTAGAGGTATCGGGAAGATGGAGGGAATATTTTGAAGACAGGGAAGCTGTGATTTCGTGTATAGGGCAAGAAGGAATAACATCTTGTAGGAGTGAGGAAGAGCCAGTTTTGAGTGTGGGGGAAGTTCGTGAGGCAGTGGTAGAATGAAAGGGGGTAACACAGCTGGGATTGATGGGATAAAGATAGAAATGTTAAAAGCAGATGGGTATATAGTTTTGGAGTGGTTGATGCTTTTATTTAATAAATGTATGGAAGAGGGTAAGGTACCTAGGGATTGGCAGAGAGTGTGCATAGTTCCTTTGTATAAAGGCAAAGGGGACAAAAGAGAGTGCAAAAATTATAGGGGAATAAGTCTGTTGAGTGTACCTGGTAAAGTGTATGGTAGAGTTATTATTGAAAGAATTAAGAGTAAGACGGAGAGTAGGATAGCAGATGAACAAGGAGGCTTTAGGAAAGGGAGGGGGTGTGTAGACCAAGTGTTTACAGTGAAACATTTAGGTGAACAGTATTTGGATAAGGGTAAAGAGGTTTTTGTGGCATTTATGGATTTGGAAATTGTATATGATAGGGTGGATAGGAGGCAATATGGCAGATGTTGCAAATGTATGCAATAGGTGGTAGGTTATTGAAAGCGGTGAAAAGTTTTTACGAGGATAGTGAGGCTCAGGTTAAAGTATGTAGGAGAGAGGGAGATTATTTCCCAGTAAAAGTAGGCCTTAGACAGGGATGTGTGATGTCACCATGGTTGTTTAATATATTTATAGATGGGGTTGTAAGAGAAGTGAATGCTCGGGTGTTGGCAAGAGGTGTGGGGTTAAAATATAAAGAATCTAACACAAAGTGGGAGTTGTCACAGTTGCTCTTTGCTGATGACACTGTGCTTTTGGGAGATTCTGATGAGAAGTTACAGAGGTTGGTGGATGAGTTTGGTAGGGTATGTAAAAGAAGAAAATTGAAAGTGAATATAGGAAAGAGTAAGGTGATGAGGATAACAAATAAATTAGGTGACGAAAGATTGGATATCAGATTGGAGGGAGAGAGTATGGAGGAGGTGAATGTGTTCAGATATTTAGGAGTGTACGTGTCAGCAGATGGGTCTATAAAAGATGAGGTGAATCATAGAACTGATGAGGGTAAAAAGTTAAGTTGTGCATTGAGGAGTCTGTGGAGACAAAGAACTTTGTCAATGGAAGCAAAGAGGGGAATGTATGAGAGTAGTTATACCAACGCTCTTATATGGGGGTGAAGCATGGGTGGTGAATGTTGCAACGAGGAGAAGGTTGGAGGCAGTGGAGATGTCATGTCTGAGAGAAATGTGTGGTGTGAATATAATCAGAAAATTCGTAGTTTAGAAATTAGAAGGTGCGGGATTACTAAAACTATTATCCAGAGGGCTGAGGAGGGGTTGTTGAGGTGGTTCGGACATGTAGAGAGAATGGAACAAAATAGAATGACTTCGAGAGTGTATAAATCTGTAGTGGAGGGAAGGCGGGGTAGAGGTCTGCCTAAAAAATGTTGGAGGGAGGGGGAAAAGGAGGTTTTGTGTGCGAGGGGCTTGGACTTGCAGCAAGCGTGCGTGAGCGTGTTAGATAGGAGCGAATGGAGACAAATGGTTTTTAGAACTTGACGTGCTGTTGGAGTGTGAGCAAGGTAACATTTATGAAGGGATTCAGGGAAACCGGCAGGCCGGACTTGAGTCCTGGAGATGGGAAGTACAGTGTCTGCACTCTGAAGGAGGGGTGTTAATGTTGCAGTTTTAAAGTTGTAGTGTAAGCACGCCTCTGACAAGACAGTGATGGAGTGAATGATGGTGAAAGCTTTTCTTTTTCGGGCCACCCTACCTTGGTGGGAAACGGCCGATGTCTTAAAAAAAATAATATTGGAGAAAGTATTTCCGCCCTCACCCTGGTATATCTTACGATACAAACACTTTTATCAAATTTTCCTCTTGTATTCTTCACTCTCTCTACTCACTTCCCCTTGTCCTCTCATTTTTACCTTTCTTTTCTCTATTTTTTCAATCTTTCCTCATTTTTCCCTTCTTTTCGATATACCTTGCGATACAAGCAGTTTTATCAAGTATTCTTCGTCTCTTCACCCTCTCCTCAATTCCCCTTGTTCTGTCCTTTTTGCTTTCCTTTTTTCTATTTCCCCCCCCCTCTTTCCTCATTTCCCCCCATCTTTGACCTTCTGTCTTCTGAGTTCTCTTATCCCAGCATGTTACTACTGCTTACCACAAACCTAAAAACATAAGAACGGAGGAGCACTGCAGAAGGCCTACTGGCCCATACAAGGCAGGTCCTTCTCAATACCACCACTACCCAAAGCAACCCAAGAATTTACTCACCTACCCACGACACCAATCACATCCAGCCCCTTCCACTCGTATATCTGCCTCCTTGTTCTGCCTCCTTGCTCTGCCTCCTTGCTCTGCCTCCTTGCTCTGCCTCCTTGCTCTGCCTCCTTGCTCTGCCTCCTTGCTCTGCCTCCTTGCTCTGCCTCCTTGCTTTGCCTCCTTGCTCTGCCACCTTGTTCTGCCTCCTTGCTCTGCCTCCTTGCTCTGCCTCCTTGCTCTGCCTCCTTGCTCTGCCTCCTTGCTCTGCCTCCTTGCTCTGCCTCCTTGCTCTGCCTCCTTGCTCTGCCTCCTGCTCTGCCTCCTTGCTCTGCCTCCTTGCTCTGCCTCCTTGCTTTGCCTCCTTGCTCTGCCACCTTGTTCTGCCTCCTTGCTCTGCCTCCTTGCTCTGCCTCCTTGCTCTGCCTCCTTGCTCTGCCTCCTTGCTCTGCCTCCTTGCTCTGCCTCCTTGCTCTGCCTCCTTGCTCTGCCTCCTTGCTTTGCCTCCTTGCTCTGCCTCCTTGCTCTGCCTCCTTGCTCTGCCTCCTTGCTCTGCCTCCTTGCTCTGCCTCCTTGCTCTGCCTCCTTGCTCTGCCTCCTGCTTTGCCTCCTTGCTTTGCCTCCTTGCTCTGCCTCCTTGCTCTGCCTCCTTGCTCTGCCTCCTTGCTCTGCCTCCTTGCTCTGCCTCCTTGCTCTGCCTCCTTGCTCTGCCTCCTTGCTCTGCCTCCTTGCTCTGCCTCCTTGCTTTGCCTCCTTGCTCTGCCTCCTTGCTCTGCCTCCTTGCTCTGCCTCCTTGCCTCTGCCTCCTTGCTCTGCCTCCTTGCTCTGCCTCCTTGCTCTGCCTCCTTGCTCTGCCTCCTTGCTCTGCCTCCTTGCTCTGCCTCCTTGCTCTGCCTCCTTGCTCTGCCTCCTTGCTCTGCCTCCTTGCTCTGCCTCCTTGCTTTGCCTCCTTGCCCTGCCTCCTTGCTCTGCCTCCTTGCTC
Source organism: Cherax destructor (assembly GCA_009830355.1). Classification (NCBI taxonomy): domain Eukaryota; kingdom Metazoa; phylum Arthropoda; class Malacostraca; order Decapoda; family Parastacidae; genus Cherax; species Cherax destructor. Next base: position 43,561 of record WNWK01006124.1, on the reverse strand, counting down.
TGCCTCCTTGCTCTGCCTCCTTGCCCTGCCTCCTTGCTCTGCCTCCTTGCCCTGCCTCCTTGCTCTGCCTCTCACCCCCACACATCTTTACACAACACCTTCATATCTTCACAGCAGAATTCATCATCAGGAACATCGTGTCTGGCGCTGAGCCCCCGGATTATCTAGGCTTTAACACTGCTTGCGCCGAATGACCAATTTGGGTTTAGCGCTTAATGTAAATATAATAATACGAGTGACTCACAGCACCGGACGACTCAGTGTGACTCGCTAACACGACACAAGCCGAAACGTTTCGACTACTCTGAAGGCTTCTTCAGATGAACACAGAGGTGACTAAATATTGGAGGCAACAGAAGTAGTGGTAAAGACGAGGTGATCAGTCCCTCAACCTAGAGAAGTGTTCAACTAAGACTGACTAAGACTCAAGACGACAATTCTATATTATTTTAATAATACTACAACTGGAGAATGGGAGGCATTCAGGTTCGAGCCAAGGAAGGGGAGGATAAGTTCACTTTTTGAAAACAAGAACCCTTAAGGGTGATAAATTAGACACATATTTATCAACTTGTCGCTTCTCTGAACCATTCATCTACAACCCTTAAGGGTCACAGTGTTTTTTATATCATTATTAATTACAATGAAATATCAAAATTGATCTTGACAAAATTTATTATTTGCAGGGAGACATATCTGTTATTTAACTTTTTACTTTATATATATATATATATATATATATATATATATATATATATATATATATATATATATATATCCAAATATTCTTCCTTGAAGCCCTTTTATCCACTTTTCCGAGGCTATGGATCCCACAATTTGCACCAAAGGTGGACCCCATTATATATGTATATATATATATATATATATATATATATATATATATATATATATATATATATATATATATATATATATATATATATATATATATATATATATATATACTATATATATATATATATATTGTGTGTGTGTGTGTGTGTGTGTGTGTGTGTGTGTGTGTGTGTGTGTGTGTGTGTGTGTGTGTGTGTGTGTGTACTCACCTAATTGTGGTTGCAGGGGTGGAGACTCAGCTCCTGGCCCCGCCTCTTCGCTGTCCGCTACTGGGTCTCTGCTCTCCCTGCTCCATGAGCTTTATCATACCTTGTCTTAAAACTATGTATGGTTCCTGCCTCCACTATATCTTTCTCTAGACTATTCCACTTCCTGACTACTCTGTGGCTGAAGAAATGCTTCCTAACATCCCTTTGACTCATCTGAGTCTTCAGCTTCCAGTTGTGTCCCCTTGTTTCTGTGTTCCCTCTCTGGAACATCCTGTCACTGTCTACCTTGTCAATGTGTGTGTGTGTGTGTGTGTGTGTGTGTGTGTGTGTGTGTGTGTGTGTTTAATCCGAATTTACTGTATAAAAGTATACTTAACTGAAGATGAACATGAAGCTTTAGTAGTAGATAGGCTTTAAACCCCAACTAAGCTTTTGTGTATGGCAACATATGGCTGAAAGCCATACTTAAATATACAGCAATAGAACTTTAAACCTGAATAGGGTCTTGCTCTCTAGGGATACCTAAAGAAAAACCTTGGTAGAACCTTTGAGATTTGAGGTTCTCTTTTATTAGTGTTTACACCACCGTGTTCTGTACTCTAAGGTTTAAATATACGTAGCACAAGTATTAAGAGTACGTAGTATCGAACCTTGGAAACCAGAAATCGGAATGAGTTTGGAGGCAAAAGCAGGCATCATGACTCGAAAATTAGCAAGCAAATAGGTGGTAAACACCAACACGTACACCGACCTCCTTGTGGGATCCTCTTCAGCAGGTATTGGCTGAAGAGGATCCCAGGTGGTCGGAATACACAGATCAATTAATCTCGTTAATTTCTGTCTGCATGCTGCTTGTTATTGAGGACATACGTGCAATATGTACACAATAACACTCAGATATACCCTCTAGTATAACCATACACAGAGACGAGTGGACGAACAGACACGTACAAACTTAATTATACTTTCCTTGTCCCTTCCCCATTCATCTCGAGGGTGGAGGGGCCCGCCAGGAATATTAATTATTGAGAAATGAAAAAGACATAGCCGCTGGGGAGTTAGTGGAATAATGAAACATGTCTCACACATGTCTCACCCATGTCTCACCCATGAACCCAAGAGTAAGAAAAGAAATGCAGATTCATGTGAATAATCTCATGTCTCTAGTATCTGTGTCTTCGTTTGATTGGAAGGTGACTGAAGGCTTTATAGTCCCCGTGAGCTGGTTAATGGGTTTAATGCCTATCTACTACACGAAGGTCATTAAGGTTGTAAGTCACCTCTTCACTACCAGTCAAGAACACTTTAATTCCTAAAGTAAGAATTACATAAAGTTCTCAGCATATATACACTAAAAGACTTACATAACTCGGTGAATATTCACTGAGAGACTTACACATATCAGTGTATATACACTGAGAGAAATACACCACTCGGTGTGTATATTCTTGTCCAAGGAATTCCTCTAAGAGGATTACAAAAGACGGACCTTCAAGACAGCATCTTCCGTCTACTCACCTTATTGCTTCTTCTGGTTCCCTATGTAATCTAGACAGTAAGCCGACGGGCAGTAAATTAGTGACAGATAGATCCTTTATTAGAGCGACATTTCTCCCACTGTGGTGGGTGATGTAGATGAGTGATGTGAGGTGTCGAGGGCCACCACCGAGTGTTTGTAATGACAGGGATTGCCTGCAACACGATGTACTAGAGTGGTACAGCCAGCCATTGATAAAATAATGATGCCATCTCAAGCTTTTCCTGATGGCATCTGAGACCTGGATGATGGTGGCCTCGGGACGCTTCCCCTTGTGCATATCACTCTCATGCAAGTTCATCTGTGACTCTTGCCTGTCCGTGAAATGTGAGAAGCGACTCCTGGGCCGTACACAGACGACTTTGTATACAATGATTTTCCACTCAGCATTCGGAAACGCTTGCCTGCACCATTATAGAGCACAGTAAAGCACTGTATTGCAAAGGACGTGCACTCACAAGAGATAAATTGAGCGGTGAATCAGTTTCAGTTGGAAGTGGGAAGAGAAAGTTGGTGTAAATCTGTGAAACCTTAATTTCTGTTAAAATGTTGCATTATTATTATTATTATTATTATTATTATTATTATTATTATTATTATTATTATTATTATTATTATTATTATTATTATTATTATTATTATTATATTCGTGGGAAATTGCTAAACCCGTAAGGGATATATACGATGTTGGGGAATAGAAGGAAATCAGGTTTCATCAGAGAAGGAAAAGGTATCTCTAATTCCTTTAAAAAAGTTATAGAGTCTGTATTGAAGGTGCGACTCAGAGAGAGAGGAGGCGAGAGTGAGCGTGTCAGCGAGCTGATGCTGGGGGAAGGGATGCTGGGGGAAGGGATGCTGGTGGGAAGGGATGCTGGTGGGAAGTGATGGTGGGAAGAGATGCTGGTGGGAAGGGATGCTGGTGGGAAGGGATGCTGGTGGGAAGGGATGCTGGTGGGAAGGGATGCTGGTGGGAAGGGATGCTGGTGGGAAGGGATGCTGGTGGGAAGAGATGCTGGTGGGAAGAGATGCTGGTGGGAAGGGATGCTGGTGGGAAGTGATGGTGGGAAGGGTTGCTGGTGGGAAGGGATGCTGGCGAGGAATTGGTGAAGAAGGGATGTTGGTAAGGAAGGGATGCTTGCGAGGAAGGGATGCTTGCGAGGAAGGGATGCTGACGAGGAAGGGATGCTGGTGGTGCGAGTCTTCGTCTCAGGGTGACTAAGTGCAGATTTCAATCATGTAATAATAATATCAATAATAATAATATTAATAATCTTTATTTCTACAAGGTATACAGTCCTAGTTGACATCAATGATATACTACTACATACAAAGCCCCTTGTTATGCTGAGCATTTCCCGCAAATTAGGTCAATTTTGTCCCAGGATGCGACCCACACCAGTCCACTAACACCCAGGTACCTATCTACTGTTAGGTGAACATGGACAGCAGGTGTCTCATGGAAACACGTCCCAGCGTTTCGAACCAAACCAGGGATTCGATCCCTGGACCTCATTGTGCGAGCTGAGTGCGCTACCGATCGAGCTACATGCTCAACACCTTCGTCTACTCACTTATGAAATAAAATCATAGACAACATCCCAACAGAGGCAAGATCCACGTGCCAAAAAAAGGTAAACAAAACAATTTCTCTCAGACGCTGGTCATTACATCAATGACTGTAACACATGTGCCACACTTGGGTATCTTTATTGACACATGTGCAACACCCAAGTGTTGCACATGTGACTTAGTCACCATGTAGGCTTACACATACGCCATTTATAATTTCTCTTTCGTCGAGGCCTCCTCAAAACTCGTATAATATTCACGAGAAAAATAATGTGAGGTTTTGGTCTGTGGAGACACTAATACGATATTTTACGACTCAACATAAAATACGGAAATTTTTTCTTCAGTAAGAGATACAAGAGAGTAGAAGATGGGGAACAGAGGAAAGAGACAGGAAGAAAGGAGGTGAAAGTGAGAATAGAGAGGGAACGTACGTAAATATAGGGGAAAAACATATATATATATATATATATATATATATATATATATATATATATATATATATATATATATATATATATATATATATATATATATATATACATTTTCGTGCTTGTGATGTTCAGCGTGTTATTCTCTGTGTGACGTAAATGACAATGGTGGTTGTTGACTCTTGTTGATTGTATGCTGGTAGCACTGCATAGGTTGGGGGAGGGAGGGAAATGTTAAAAGCAGGTGGAGATATTGTTTTGGAGTAGTTAGTGCTTTGTTTTAATAAATGTATGTAAGAGGGGACAAAAAGTGTAAAGATTATAGGGGAATAACTCTGTTGTACTTGTAGAGTTATTATTGAAAGAATTAAGAGTAAGACGGAGAGCAGGATAGCAGATGAACAAGGAGGTTTTAGGATGGTTAGGGAGTGTGTAGACCAAGTGTTTACAGTGAAACATATAGGTGAACAGTATTTAGATAAAGGTAAAGAGGTTTTTGTGGCTTTTATGGATTTGGAAAAGGTGTATGACAGGGTGGATAGGGGGCAATGTGGCAGATGTTACAAATGTATGGAATAGGTAGAATATTGAAAGCAGTGAAAAGTTTTTACGAGGATAGTGAGGCTCAGGTTAGAGTATGTAGGCGAGAGGGAGATTATTTCCCAGTAAAAGTAGGCCTTAGACAAGGATGTGTGATGTCACAGTAGTTGTTCAATATATTTATAGATGGAGTTGTAAGAGAAGTGAATGCTCGGGTGTTGGCAAGAGGTGTGGGGTTAAAGGATAAAGAATCTAACACAGAGTGGGAAATGTCACAGTTGCTCTTTGCTGATGACACTGTGCTTTTGGGAGATTCTGAAGAGAAGTTGCAGAAGTTGGTGGATGAGTTTGGTAGGGTATGTAAAAGAAGAAAATTAAAAGTGAATATAGGATGAGGGTAACAAACAAATAATAGGTAGCGAAAGATTGGATATCAGATTGGAAAGAGAGAGTATGGAGGAGGGAAAAAGGTGAGTGGTGCACTGAGGAGTCTGTGGAGATATACACCTTTGTCCATGGAAGCAAAGAGTTGAATATATGAGAGTATAGTTATACCAACGCACATATATGGGTGTGAGACATGGGTGGTGAATGTTGCAACGAGGAGAAGGCTGGAGGCAGTGGAGATGTCATGTCTGAGGTCAATGTTCGGTGTGAATATAATGCAGAGAATTCGTAGTTTGGAAATTGTGAGGAGGTGCGGGATTACCAAAACTATTATCCAGACATGTAGAGAGGATGGAACAAAATAGAATGACTTTGAGAGTGCATAAATCTGTAGTGGAGAGAAGGTCGGCCTAGGAAAGGTTGGAGGGAGGGGGTAAAGGAGATTTTAGTGTGTGAGGGGCTTGGACTTCCAGCAAAAATGCGTGAGCGTGTTAGATAGAAGCGAATGGAGACAAATGGGTTTTAGGACTTGACGTGCTGTTGGAGTGTAAGCAAGGTAACATTTATGAAGGGTTTCAGGGAAACCGGTAGGCCGGACTTGAGTCCTGGAGATGGGAAGTACAGTGCCGTCACTCTGAAAGATTAGTGTTAATGTTGCAGCTTTATAACTGTAGTGTAAGCGCGCCCGTTGACGATGCAAAGTTCAACGTCAGCTTTTCTAGACGCAATATCCAGAACGTTTCGCTCCTTTTTGGTCCTAGTTCCTAGACCTTTTCTTGAGCATCCGTCCACTGGGTGGATACGAGACGCACAATAACGTAGCCGCTTCGCCGAGGGAATCTAATCTCTAAACCCGTAAGGATTTAGCGATGGTAAACAGATCTGATCTGTGGAGGATAATTGTAGCTCTAATTCCTTGGATCAAAGCAATTTATTCTCATTTCCTTCAATAATATCCCCCATAATTCCTAATGGATTTCATTCAGATGGGTTTAGTGTTAAGAATTACATTGTGAGCCTATAAGGATTACGTTGCGCTATGATAAAGATTACATTGAGCTATTATAAGGATTACACGATTCCATTATAAGGATTACCTTGTGTCATTATTCGGATTAAGCAGTTTCAATATATCGAGGTCGTGCCAGTAAAATTGAGACTGGATTGATGGCTTGTACTCTCGTAGAATTTCTGGTGACATGTCAGTCGTATGTATCGATTAGTTGATGAATAAGTCACGTGTGTAACCTTCAGATGTCTTTATTGATGAAACGTTTTCCCTGAGCTACCGGCTTCTTCAGTCGATATATTCGACTGAAGATATATTGGCTCCCTCAGTCTCGTGTGTTAGTGTGACTTGTAAATGGTCTGAGTCGGGCCGAAACGTCGTTGTAAGCATCCTTCTATGTGCGGGTTATTTGTGTATTGAGGAAGACTGTTGTGAGGGCGAAACGTTTAGTAAGGATACCTAAGTGTTGCACATGTGTCTTGTTTATCAGTTTCTGGTGATGGTTAGATCAGCCAGACTGTTCTTACCTGTGGTTTGTTGATCCACAGAGCTGCCATCACGCGCTGAGGACCCAACACATCCTGCCTGAAGTGCACATCATCCTAGTGGCTTTCTTTCATGCTTAACAGTAATTTATTTCGTGTAAACTACATTTTGAATACCGCAGAAAATAAATTGTTGTATTGTATAATATAACAGAAGTCATAAACGATATCGACAAACCATACTACGGGTGGGGTTAGAACTCGCGATCAGAGACTCTCAAAACTTCAGACCGACGCGCTAGCCACTGGGCCAGCTGACCCAGTGCGTCCGTCTGGAGTTTTACGACTCTGACCGCGGGTTCTATCCCCGCCCGTGGTATGGTTAGTTTGTAATCGTGTCATTACGATTTCGTGAGTCACGAAAGAACGTACGGGTATACACAGAGGACATAAAAACTGAAATAAAGGCGCCTTCAGTGTGTATAATTGAGTCTTTTCAGTCATTTCAGTAACTTTTCAGTCATTTCAGTAACTTTTCAGTCATTTCAGTAACTTTTCAGTCATTTCAGTAACTTTTCAGTCATTTCAGTAACTTTTCCAGCTTTTCCTCCATGACCTTCACTCTGGTTTCAAGAAATATTTCCTAAATATCTTCTGTGCGGTTATCGTAAACAAAAGCTTTAAGCACCTTGGTTATTATGGTTTCCATTTTTACTGGATTTATTCTTCTCTTTATTATCTCTTACACTAGTAAGTGGTTCTCATCTTTTGTTACTAAGAGATTTTGTTTATAAGATATTTGAAAGGTTACCTATTTTTGGTTGGAGTCGATTCATAGCTCGTGGCCCCTCTTAGCAAGTCGCTACTAGGACCACTCTCTCCTTCCTGCAAGAGCTTTATCATGCCTCTTCTGAAAGCTATGTATGGATCCTGCCTCCACTACATCACTCTCCATATTGTTCCACTTCCTGACGCCTGGTGTGTGTGTGTGTGTGTGTGTGTGTATGTGTCTGTGTGTGTGTGTGTGTGCGTGCATAATAACAGCTACTTACCTATAAATTACACCAGGTTACAACGCCAAGATCACAGGCTGACTCTTGTGACTTTTACACAGGTTAAACAGAGGTCAAAGGCGCGTGGGAAAAGTAGTCTCTATGTATGACGGTAACTTTGTGTGCATAAATAACTGGTCCATCTCAGAAGTTGCCGCACCCCGTAACAAGGCTGGCCCACACACCCACTGACAAGCCTATAAAATAATTTTTTAAGGAAAATAAGTTCAATTTTTAATAGAGTTCGCCTTATTCGGCTAATTAGGCTCTCTCTCTCTTGATATGTATGTGTATATATTATATAGTGCTATATGGGATTGACTTCTGGAAAACTATGCAAGTTAATCACATAAGCAATTAACCTTAATTTCCCATCATAACACAATAAAGTGACTTCCTATGCTTGGAAAATTTCATGATAACAAATCTGTGGTCTTTTAGAACTCTGCTTCCCAATATTTTATCTCAGGCAACTGGAAAATGAACTGTAAAACTTGTAATCAAAAAATGATTTCCGTGTTTTTTGGTTAAGAATTTTTTGCTGAGAAATAAATTTCAGCGTGAAAGGAAGGTTAATGTTGGACACATTGAAATTATTCTTTAATTTGATTTTCGACTTTATTTTCCTTAAATAAAATTATTAAGAAGGATTAAAAGGCACAGCTCTAATGCGGTAAATGCGAGTTTACGATTAACCGCATTGAGAAAACTGCTGAAGTGTGATAGAAGGGGGTCAGTCCCTTAGCCTGAAGGCTGTGGGACTGACCCCCTTCTGTGAAGGCTGTGGGACTGACCACCTTCTGTGAAGGCTGTGGGACTGACCACCTTCTGGGAAGGCTGTGGGACTGACCACCTTCTGTGAAGGCTGTGGGACTGACCACCTTCTGTGAAGGCTGTGGGACTGACCACCTTCTGTGAAGGCTGTGGGACTGACCACCTTCTGTGAAGACTGTGGGACTGACCACCTTCTGTGAAGACTGTGGGACTGACCACCTTCTGTGAAGACTGTGGGACTGACCACCTTCTGTGAAGACTGTGGGACTGACCACCTTCTGTGAAGACTGTGGGACTGACCACCTTCTGTGAAGACTGTGGGACTGACCACCTTCTGTGAAGACTGTGGGACTGACCACCTTCTGTGAAGGCTGAAGGATTCATCAGAATTATTACTGCACTGTTAACATCACATGTACTCGACTGAAAAAGCCTGCTGCGCTGGGGAAACGTTTAAAAAATAAAGGGACACAAGTGTTACGCATGTGTCATTCTCATTAATTTTACCCAAGCGTTACGCATGTATCATTCACATCAAAACATTAACATTGTCCACCATTTTTATGACGAAATTAAGCTACCATTAACATCTCCCACATTAACATCAAGACATAAACAACCAATTTATCATTTTCTCTTTCTAAAGTGAATAAACTTGAAAGGCTTTCTACAAAGGAGAGTATTCAGGGAAAGCGAAACGAAAGGATTTATTTTTTCTCCTCCCCTGGGAATGCGCAATATTGTAATACAACTTTTTTCTTCCTGGTTCCAGCCTCTAATTTTTGAGGCCGCTTTTCAATTGTGGCTGCCGCATAAAAGCAGACTTTTTTTTCTTTACCTACGCTGAAGAGGGAGACGAAATTGACGATAACATGAAAGAGAATAAGGGAGGAAGTAGTGGTGGAGAATGCTTTAAGAAGCAGATGAGCATAAAAACTGGTTGGAAAGAAGACAGATTGAACATGGAGGGAGAGAGAGAGAGAGAGAGAGAGAGAGAGAGAGAGAGAGAGAGAGAGAGAGAGAGAGAGAGGAGAGAGCAAAGAAGAGCGGGTCAAGCAGCGTAAAACCTGCCTGAGAGTCCCAAAATAAACCTTGAGCTTCTCTACATTACAGCCTCCAGCACTTTCTGCTCTTCCACTTCCTCTTCCTTCCCATTCTCGTCTTTCTCACCCCCCTCTTCCACCTACTTTTCACATTTACTTTCCTCCCTAATTCTCATTTTATTCCCCTTTCTTCCGGGTTATTCTTACAGTCAGCAACGTCTCCCTCTCTCCAGCTTCTCCCCAGAGGTCCTGAGCTAAGCCTTGTTGATAAGCTTATGTTACTGTCCGCTACGCCACTTAAGCTGGCCCCTCCAGCCATGGTTTACGACCTCCCCTTGGCCTCTTTGTGTGGAGGGAAGTGGAGCAGGGAGGACACCCTCCTTGTGTGGAGACAAGTGGGTGAGAAGGACACCCTCCTTGTGTGGAGACAAGTGTGTGAGGAGGACACCCTCCTTGTGTGGAGACAAGTGTGTGAGGAGGACACCCTCCTTGTGTGGAGACAAGTGTGTGAGGAAGACACCCTCCTTGTGTGGAGACAAGTGGGTGAGGAAGACACTCTCCTTGTGTGGAGACAAGTGGGTGAGGAAGACACTCTCCTTGTGTGGAGACAAGTGGGTGAGGAAGACACCCTCCTTGTGTGGAGACAAGTGGGTGAGGAGGACACTCTCCTTGTGTGGAGACAAGTGTGGAAGAATCATCATTGAAAAATTGATGAGTAAGACAAGTGCAAGACATTATTGATGTTTAGTCACTGAAGATACTTAAGTGTTGAAGATACTTAAGTGTTGAAGATACTTAAGTGTTGAAGATACTTAAGTGTAGAAGATACTTAAGTGTATGGGGGGGAAGTGGAAAGCCCTTTCAATATTTAGTTCACCCGTTGTGTGTACTAAAAAAAAATAAAGAAGACTAAACAAAATGTAGACTACAATGTTACCTTGTAGAAGCAAAAGCTTGCTACTTCTAAGTCATATTCCATCATAGAAGCTGTGTATCATTCCTGAGGTAATAGAATCTGTCATCATAATGATGATTGACTGATTGATGATAACGGTGATTTATGATGATTGATACTGAAGGTGATTGACAATGGGGATTTATGATGATTGATACTGAAGGTTATTGACAATGGTGATTTATGATGATGATTGAAAATGAAGGTGATTGATA
>WNWK01006124.1:0-27500 GCA_009830355.1 Cherax destructor | reverse complement strand
ACTGAACACATCGACTCCAGGCCGAGGGACTGATAACCTCAAACTCCTCCTCTCCTTACACCTTTGTACTTTGTATTGGACTGATGAAGCCACTGTGTGGCGAAACGTTTCCTCAATAAAGATACCCAAGTGTTGCATATGTGTCTAATTTATAGAAATATTTGTCTAACCTATTTTTATACTACCCATGTAATTGTTTTATCACCTTTTACTCATGTGCAAATTGATTGTTCTACCTTATTGTATTACTACTACTACTACGACTTATATTACTACTACTTCTACCACCACTAGTATTACACCTCACTTGGAGAGTATATATATACCATCTGTGTCCATATATCGCTTGTAACGGCTTGACAAAGCTCCTGGAGAGCGAAACGTTGCCACAATAAAATGTCACATTAGTTGCATTTGTGTCCTTTTACTTAACATATTGTCGGTAATTCTACCAATATTATTACACCTTTCTGCTTTGTATTGGACTGATAAAGCCACTGTGTGGCGAAACGTTTCTTCAATAAAGATTCCCATATGTCAGATAACTACGGCAGCATATGGGCGCCTGCCAAAACTGAGAATAGCGTTCCGATACCTCAGTAAGGAATCGTTCAAGACTCTGTACACTGTGTACGTCAGGCCCATACTGGAGTATGCAGCACCAGTTTGGAACCCACACCTGGTCAAGCACGCCAAGAAATTAGAGAAAGTGCAAAGGTTTGCATTATTATTATAATCAAATAGAAGCGCTAAACCACAGGGATCGATGAGCGGGGGCGATCCGCAGAAGGCGCTGCAGAAGGCAGCTCGGGGCGGCTCGACGCGGAAGGGCGCGGGGCGGGGTGCGGGCGGGGCGCGGGGGCGGGCGGGCGCGGCGGGGCGGGGGCTCGAGCGCGCGGAAGGAGACCGCTCAGGGATGAGGGTCTCAGGGGTGTGAGGGGGTGAGGGTGCGGCCTGCTCAGGATGAAAAAAAAAAAAAGGGGGTTTGGGGGCGTGGGGGGCGACCGGAAATGGGGGGGCGACCGGAAGTGATGGGGTGACCGGAAGTGGGGGGGGTGTTTTGACCGCCGCCATTTTGCGTGCAACAAGGCTAGTTCCAGAGCTAAGGGTAATGTCCTACGAAGAAAGATTAAGGGAAATCTGGAGGACAGGAGAGTTAGGGAAGACATGATAACGACATACAAAATACTGCGAGGAATTGACGAGGTGGACAAAGACAGGATGCTCCAGAGATCGGACACAGAAACAAGGGGTCACAATTGGAAGTTGAAGACTCAGATGAGTCAAAGAGATGTTAGGAAGTATTTCTTTAGTCATAGAGTTGTCAAGAAGTAGAATAGTCTGGCAAGTGGTGTAGTGGAGGCAGGAACCATACACAGTTTTAAGACGAGGTATGATAAAGCTCATGGAGCAGGGAGAGAGGGAACCTAGAAGCGGTCAGTGAAGAGGCAGGGCAAGGAGCTATGTCTCGAGCCCTGCAATCACAAATAGGTGAATACACATACGCACACGCACACTCACACTCACACACACACACACACACACACACACACACACACACACACACACACACACACACACACATATATATATATATATATATATATATATATATATATATATATATATATATAACCACCCAGGGAGGTACTACCGTCCTGCCAGTTGACTGTGAAACAGAAACCTGAAACTGTTTTACATGATGGTAGGATTGCTGGTGTCTTTTTCTGTCTCATAAACACGCTGGATAACAGGTATATCTAGCTACTTCTACTTACACTTTAGGTCACACTACACTGGCATAAAATGCATATATATACATACACACATCTAGGTTTTTCTTCTTTTTCTTAATAGCTCTTGTTCCTTTTATTTTCTCTATTGTCCATGGGGAAGTGGAAAGAATCTTTCCTCCGTAAGCCATGCGTGTCGTATGAGGCGACTAAGATGCCGGGAGCAATGGGCTAGTAACCCCTTCTCCTGTACAAATCTACTAAAAACGAGAAGAAGAAAAACTTTATAAAATTGGGTTGTCTGAATGTGCGTGGATGTAGTGCGGATGATAAGAAAGAGATGATTGCCGATGTTATGAATGAAAGAAGTTGGATGTCCTGGCCTAAGCGAAACAAAGCTGAAGGGGTAGGCGAGTTTCAGTGGGGAGAAATAAATGGGATTAAGTCAGGAGTATCTGAGAGAGTTAGAGCTAAGGAAGGGGTAGCAATAATGTTGAAGGATCAGTTATGGAAGGAAAAGAGGGAATATAAATGTGTAAATTCAAGGATTATGTGGATTAAAATAAGGGTCGGATGCGAAAAGTGGGTCATAATAAGCGTGTATGCACCTGGAGAAAGAGGAGTGTAGAGGAGAGAGAAGATTTTGGGAGATGTTAAGCGAATGTATAGGAACTTTTGAACCAAATGAGAGAGTAATTGTGGTAGGGGACCTAAATGCTAAAGTGGGAGAAACATGCAGAGGGTGTAGTAGGTAAGTTTGGGGTGCCAGGTGTAAATGATAATGGGAGCCCTTTGATTGAACTTTGTATAGAAAGGGGTTTAGTTATAGGTAATACATATTTTAAGAAAAAGAGGATAAATAAGTATACAAGATATGATGTAGGGCGTAATGACAGTAGTTTGTTGGACTATGTATTGATAGATAAAAGACTGTTGAGTAGACTTCAGGATGTACATGTTTATAGAGGGGCTACAGATATATCAGATCACTTTTTAGTTATAGCTACAGTGGGAGTAAAAGGTAGATGGGATACAAGGAAAATAGAATCAGTAAGTAAAAAGAGAGGTGAAGGTTTATAAACTAAAAGAGGAGGCAGTTAGGGTAAGATATAAACAACTATTGGAGGATAGATGGGCTAGTGAGAGTGTAGGCAATGGGGTCGAAAATGTATGGGGTAGATTTAAAAATGTAGTGTTAGAGTGTTCAGCAGAAGTTTGTGGTTACAGGCGAGTGGGTGCGGGAGGGAAGAGGAGCGATTGGTGGAATGATGATGAAAGAGAGTAGTAAGGGAGAAAAAGTTAGCATATGAGAGGTTTTTACAAAGTAGAAGTGATGCAAGGAGGGAAGAGTATATGGAGAGAAAAAGAGAGGTTAAAAGAGTGGTGAAGCAATGTAAAAAGAGAGCAGATGAGAGAGTGGGTGAGATGTTATCAGCAAATTTTGTTGAAAATAAGAAAAAGTTTTGGAATGAGATTAATAAGTTGAGGAAGCCTAGAGAACAAATGGATTTGACAGTTAAAAATAGGAGAGGAGATTATTAAATGGAGAGTTAGAGGTATCGGGAAGATGGAGAGAATATTTTGAGGATTTGTTAAATGTTGATGAAGACAGGGAAGCTGTGATTTCGTGTGTAGGGCAAGGAGGAATAACATCTTGTAGGAGTGTGGAAGAGCCAGTTGTGGGTGTAGGGGAAGTTCGTGAGGCAGTGGGTAGAATGAAAGGGGTAAGGCAGCTGGGATTGATGGGATAAAGATAGAAATGTTAAAAGCAGGTGGGGATATAATTTTGGAGTGGTTGGTGCTATTATTTAATAAATGTATGGAAGAGGGTAAGGTACCTAGGGATTGGCAGAGAGCGTGTATTGTTCCTTTGTATAAAGGCAAAGGGGACAAAGAGAGTGCAAAAATTATAGGGAATAAGTCTGTTGAGTGTACCTGGTAAAGTGTATGGTAGAGTTATTATTGAAAGAATTAAGAGTAAAACAGAAAGCAGGATAGCAGATGAACAAGGGGCTTTAGGAAAGGTAGGGGGTGTGTAGACCAAGTGTTTACAGTGAAACATATAGGTGAACAGTATTTGGATAAGGGTAAAGATGTTTTGTGGCATTTATGGATTTGGAAAAGGCGTATGATAGGGTGGATAGGGGGCAATGTGGCAGATGTTGCAGGTGTATGGAATAGGAGGAAGGTTACTGAAGGCAGTGAAGAGTTTTTATGAGGATAGTGAGGCTCAGGTTAGAGTGTGTAGGAGGGAAGGGGACTATTTCCCAGAAAAGTGGGCCTTAGACAAGGATGTGTGATGTCACCGTGGTTGTTCAATATATTTATAGATGGGGTTGTAAGAGAAGTGAATGCGAGGGTCTTGGCAAGAGGTGTTGGGCTAAAAGATAAAGAAGCAAATACAAAGTGGGAGTTGTCACAGTTGCTTTTGCTGATGACACTGTGCTTTGGGAGATTCTGAAGAGAAGCTGCAGAGGTTGGTGGATGAATTTGGTAGGGTGTGTAAAAGAAGAAAATTGAAAGTGAATATAGGAAAGAGTAAGGTGATGAGGATAACAAAAAGAATAGGTGACGAAGATTGGATATCAGATTGGAGGAGAGAGTATGGAGGAGGTGAATGTATTCAGATATTTGGGAGTGGACATGTCGGCGGATGGGTCTATGAAGGATGAGGTGAATCATAGAATTGATGAGGGGAAAAGGGTGAGTGGAGCACTTCGGAGTCTGTGGAGACAAAGAACCTTGTCCATGGAAGTAAAAGGGAATGTATGAAAGTATAGTTATACCAACGCTCTTATATGGGTGTGAAGCATGGGTGATGAATGTTGCAACGAGGAAAGGCTGGAGGCAGTGGAGATGTCATGTCTGAGGTCAATGTGTGGTGTGAATATAATGCAGAGAATTCGGAGTTTGGAAATTAGGAGGAGGTGCGGGATTACCAAAACGATTGTCCAGAGAGCTGAGGAGGGGTTGTTGAGGTGGTTTGGACATGTAGAGAGAATGGAACGAGACAGAGTGACTTCAGAGTGTATGGATCTGTAGTGGAGGAAGGCGGGGTAGGGGTCGGCCTAGGAAAGGTTGGAGGGAGGGGGTAAAGGAAGTTTTGTGTGCGAGGGGCTTGGATTTCCAGCAAGCATGTGGGAGCGTATTTGATAGGAGTGAATGGAGGCATATGGCTTTAATACTTGACGTGCTGTTGGAGTGTGAGCAAAGTAACATTTATGAAGGGATTCAGGAAACCGGCAGGCCGGACTTGAGTTCTGGAGATGGGAAGTACAGTGCCGGCACTCTGAGGAGGGGTGTAAATGTTGCAGTTTTATAACTGTAGTGTAAAGCACCCTTCTGGCAAGACAGTGATAGAGTGAATGATGATAAAAAAATATAATATATATATATATATATATATATATATATATATATATATATAACACACACATTCACACACACATACAAACAAACGTATAAGATAAAATTTTAGAAAGGAATTAATTTTAAATTAGTTCTTGCTAATCGGCACGACATATATATAATATATATATATATATATATATATATATATATATATATATATATATATATATATATATATATATATATATATATATATATATATAATATATATATATATATATATATATATATATATATATATATATATATATATATATATATATATATATATATATAGATAGATAGATAGATAGATAGATACATAGATAGATAGATAGAGAGAGAGAGAGAGAGAGTAAGTAGGAAGGTCACATCGAGCAGCAGGTCAGAAGGTCACACTGACCATCAGGTAGGAAGGTCACACTTAGCAGCAGCAGCTAGGGGCTGGGGGGGGGAGTCAATTATCAGACGAATATGACCATAATCTCCTCCAGCTCAAGTGGGATCAAAGGCACTTTTGAAAATCCCTTTGTTCTGTTCTCTGACCATTAGTGAACCTGTAAACATCTGGTTCTTTCGAACTTACCTTTGTTTGATCTGGCCATTTAATGACGGCCAGCGGGTTCATCCCTATCCATAGGATGAACAAAAGTCAATATTTGTCGCAGTTGACTTGGACAATGAAGGCGGAAGTGACCCTATGCGCTGAACTTTTGTTTTTATACAGACAAAGTTTTGCTCTAAGTAGAGGTTCGTCAAGGCACTTTATTAGGCTCAACCTAGAGCGAAACGTCGTGGCTATACAACGTTTTACTCAGCACATATGTGCTGGGAGTGTTATTGTTGTGGGCTGAAGACTACTGACGTAAGTTGAACAGAACCTCGAAACAACAACAACAAACGAAAAACACCAATAAGAAGAGCAGCCACAACAAAAAAACAATAAGAACAAGGAAAGGTAACAGCAAAAAACAATAAAAACAACGAAAGACAACAACAAAAGCTGAAACAGCAACAAACAGCAACAACAAAAACAGAAAAGCATCAAAAACTAAGACAACAACAACAGCAACAACAACAAAACAATAAGAACAAGGAAAGGCGACAACAAAAGCTGAAACAACAGCAGCAACAAAAACAAAAACAATAAAAACTAAAATAACTTCAGCAACAAAAACAGTAAGGACAACGGAAGGCGAAAACTAAACAACAGCAACAACAGGAACAACAGCAACAACAAAAGCAACAACAACAGCAACAACATACTCCCCTCCTCCCCCCGGGAGCATTATCCTCATTGTTGTGCTGTGAAAGTAACACTCCAGCTAGTGTTTCTACCTGGAGGCTCAGCAACACAAGAAAACTCGCAATGTTTCATATGTTTCATTTGACTTAGTTACCAGTGTTTCATGCCCTTCTTCCTCTAAGGTTGTTTGCAAAACTGTCTACTGCTGTTTGTACGCCTGAATTTTTTTTTTTTTGGGTTTTCTCAGTCCAGATTATTGTTTACGTCATTAAGGAAATTCTGATGAAGTCTCCTGGGACGATATTTGATTTCAAAATACATGCAGTGTTAATTACCATGTTTTTTTTCTGGGAATTATGAAAGAGGGAGGACGAGAAAGAGAGATAAAGAGAGAGAGAGAGACTGGACATTGCTGGTGTTTTCGACCGAGTGTGGCACCAGGGCCTCTTGGCAAAACTACAAGCACTGGGAATTGCAGGCTCTACACTATGTCTCCTCAGTGATTACCTTCATGGTAGATCTCTAAGGGTAGTTCTCATTGGAACAGAATCAGCAAGACATCCTATTGGTGCAAGTGTTCCACAAGGAAGTGTGCTGGGACCATTGTTATGTAATGTCTACTTCAATGACCTTCTTCATCTCATCCCAGAATCCCATGCATATACAGACGACTGTACTCTGACATTTACTTATAAAAGAGAAGAAATGCCCTGTGTAAGAGAGAGAGAGAGAGAGAGAGAGAGAGAGAGAGAGAGAGAGAGAGAGAGAGAGTGGAGTAGAGTGATGATGGAGGGATGTTATGTGTGGTGGAAGAACATGGGAGAAATGAAGGTTGAGAGGCGATAAGTCAGGGGTTTTCAACCTTTTCTATGTCCCTAGGAAATGTTTGAGTAATATTGCGCCCCTACAAAAGTATTATCACATTTGAAAATGAAGAAGTCAAATTTCTAATTTTTGAATCACAAATTGAACCAAGTACAGCAGTACGTGTGAACAAACTGAACTCAAAACACAAGATTTTACATGGCATCTCTCACCCACTAAGGGTGAGTGCACCCCAGGTTGGGAAGCCCTGGTGCACGTAATGAGAAGTTAGTGTCACAGCGAGTGCACCCTCAATAAGAATCATTAACCTGGCTGTAACAGCCAAGGAAATGAGCTGGTAGACCATAACACTGAAATGACGCTTTGGGGGGTAAACAGTCTGCCTAACCACTTAGTTAAATTGGTGGCACCTCTGCCTCACAACCGAGAAGATCCGGGTCGAATCCTGCACAGGGTGAGGCGTAGGGGCAAAATCTCATAAACACCTACTGCTCCTGATACCTAGCAGTCAATAGATACCTAATACCTACTCCTAAAATAGGACATCAACAAAAGACCAAAAATGGAAATAAGCCACGCAGGTTTTCTGGGTTATCCTGGGTTATTAACCTTCCAGGATTATTCGAACAAAATTTAGACACTGATAACCCTCGTAGTTATCAACCTATTTCCCAGCAGCTGTATTACGAGGCTTCAAAACCTAAAATACTTCTCCGTTTGGTATGAAATAATATATAAGTTTTATGCTGGCATCTTGTCAAAATAAAAATGAATCATCAAATTGACATTAATCCTGATTGATGATTGTTGTAACGAGTGCTGCCACAATTTTTGTCCTCAGTCACAGCTGCAGCTGAGAATGAACCATCAATTTCAGCCTTACTAAATCGCACTCAGCCTTAAAGGATCACTATCAGCCTTAAAAGCTCACCCTCAGTCTTCCTTTTTAAAAGATCACTCTCAGCCTTCCTTAAAAGATCACCCTTAGCCTTTCTTAAAAGATCACCCTTAGCCTTTCTTAAAAGATCACCCTTAGCCTTCCTTAAAAGATCACCCTCAGCCTTCCTTAAAAGATCACCCTCAGCCTTCCTTAAAAGATCACCCTTAGCCTTCCTTAAAAGATCACCCTCAGCCTTCCTTAAAAGATCACCCTCAGCCTTTCTTAAAAGATCACCCTCAGCCTTCCTTAAAAGCTCACCCTCAGCCTTCCTTAAAAGCTCACCCTCAGCCTTCCTTAAAAGCTCACCCTCAGCCTTCCTTAAAAGATCACCCTCAGCATTCCTTAAAAGATTACCCTTAGCGTTCCTTAAAAGATCACCCTCAGCCTTCCTTAAAAGCTCACCCTCAGCCTTCCTTAAAAGCTCACCCTCAACCTTCCTTAAAAGCTCACCCTCAACCTTCCTTAAAAGCTCACCCTCAGCCTTCCTTAAAAGCTCACCCTCAGCCTTCCTTAAAAGCTCACCCTCAACCTTCCTTAAAAGCTCACCCTCAGCCTTCCTTAAAAGCTCACCCTCAGCCTTCCTTAAAAGCTCACCCTCAGCCTGAACAGATCGCCTCAACCTTCATACATCACACAAGCCTAAATAGATTGTAAAATCATAAACAGCAGAGCGGCATTAAACAGAGTAGGTGAATATTAGTCAACTGTTGTGGGTTGTATCACTGGCTCAGAGAGACGTATGGGCAAGTCTTTACACCGGCTGCCTCTAATCACCTAGCAGTAAATACGAACCTGGGTATTAGCTGATTCTTGTGGATCACCTCCAGAGTAGGAGTCTTAGTGGGAATATTTATAATGCTTAGATTTGTTCAGTTATCTCCGGTTAATAACCCTCCTCAAGTAATAATCTTCTCGTCTTTATAATTCTCCTGGTTTTTTACATCCCTTCTGGTTTAATAACCCCTAAGAATGGCTTCTCCTTATCTTAGTCTTGCAATTTACTAGTGATGACTCTCTCTCTCTCTCTCTCTCTCTCTCTCTCTCTCTCTCTCTCTCTCTCTCTCTCTCTCTCTCTCTCTCTCTCTCTCTCTCTCTCTCTCTCTCTCTCTCTCTCTCTCTCTCTCTCTCTCTCTCTCTCTCTTCTCTCTCTCTATCTTCTTCATTCGCCTCAATTTACAATCGTTCAGAATAATAGTTTAAGGAGGGTTATGGTCTTCCTCAATATCAATAATGCTCTCCTGGATCAGCTCAACGCACCCTTGATTTACGAGCACTAACGACCAATTCATGAAGGCATTCAGCCAAGCGCCTGGAAACCGCTCCAGGAAATGTTCCTTAGCAAAGTGCCATCAAGTGAGATGAAGGGAAGAGAATTTGTTGTTTACTTGTGAGTTTTAGAGTCTTCATTATGTGTATTGACCCCAAAATTTGTTAATTTGTCATTTATGTAGTCTTGGACATTAGTAGATACATACATAATATTATATATATATATATATATATATATATATATATATATATATATATATATATATATAGAGGCAGTAGAGCCGAGTCTTGGAGGTAATGGATGCATCCCCAGAGTACGACCAGACCCACTCCCGCTCTGGCTAAGGATAATTGAAGCTGAAGAAAGCAGCTCCTGCCTCGCGCCTCCACACAGGAATCCGCTTGATAATATAGTCAATAGTGCAATTTGAGCCTGATACCTCCCCCACCCACGGCTAAATCTCGGAGTAAGGAAGCTAGCAATCCACATTTTTATCTCCCTCTTGTTGCAATGAAACGAAGCTGCATTTCAGTGGCATTAGGAGTCAAGAACGTGTAATAAAGAGATTGCATTAAGGAGATACATCTTTGAAGACTCGGAATGAATTGGTTCACTCTCTGTCCCCGGCACCCCCACTGCCTCAGTCTTTAATTATAATGGCATGTGGAACTTAGGCTGCCTGAGTGAAGCATCTGGCTATGAGGTTCGAGTCTTGAATGACCCCCACGACGGATTAAATATATAGAAATAAAAAAATCGTAACTTATGTCAGTTCCCGTGATTATTGACGCATACTGAACTAAATTTACTGTGAATTAAGAAAACGAGAAAGTTTTGTAAGACTGACCAGTCTTCATTTCCCATTCCGTATGAGTTACAGCTCCTGAGCTCTTATTGTTTAGCTGAAGATGACCTGAGTTGTTCTCCGATATATTCACTTCCCTTCTTATCTTCTGTTTAATTTTCTTTATGGGGATGATATTGCATTTCAGAGGGTGATCTGAACTGTGATGTCAGCACACTTCCTGCAGCTCAGTTATTGACTGAATGATGGTGAATGAGATTTCTCTTTTAGGGTTACTTTGGTGGGAGACAACTGTTATATATATATATATATATATATATATATATATATATATATATATATATATATATATATATATATATATATATATATATATATATATATATATATATATATATATATATATATATATATAATAATAATAATAATAATAATAATAATAATAAATAATAATTTCTCTACCTTTCTTGGTATCATTTTAAACCCCCGTCTGATGATGCGTCTAATAATGATTTAACGTCATATGTTTTTAATTTAAGAACAATGTGTGTTTGTTGTGAGGGGGAAGCTGAGAGTCGCAAGTGTGTCCAAGAATCTGCTCAACAAAACAAAACTTTTAATATTAAAGTTTGGAAAGAATGAGAGATAAAAAAAATGAGACCTGTCACTTTACTGCCGGAGTTCTAATATTTTTTTTTTTTTAATAATGCACAATTGGAGCTACACTCCCATTCCTAGTATCAAACCTGATTATTTCCCATCTCCCTAGGCTGACTTTTACTTGTGTATATAATAATTAATGAGATATTGATTTTTTTCTGACATATTTCCAAATTACATAAAAATCATAAACTTTAATATGCTAAGTAATAACCCACAGCCTGGTTGATCAGGCCATGATCCACCATGAGGCCTGGTTACAGACCAGACCGCGGGGGCGTTGACCCCCGAAACTCTCTCCAGGTAAACAAGGAGGCATGAAATTCAGAAGATTAATTGATCTCTATATTTCGACCCCCTTCTAGGACCCTCTTCAGCAGATCCTAATGGTTAATTTAGATAAATTTTGACCAAGTAAAAACATGAAGAGAGATATGCTTGTTACACCACGTAAAGATGGGAGGGGGTAAATCCTCCCCGTTAATATCGGTGGAGATTAAATCCATTCCATTAATGACAAGCTGATTCAATTAACTGGCTAGAACAAATGAGAGAGAACACTGAGGGACGAGAGAAATTGGGCAATTTCTCAGTCATTATCTGTGGCCAATGCATTTTCGCTTAAATACATAAGGGAACTTCTGGCCCTCACTGACGGGCAATCTGTCGTTTAGCAGAGGAAGGTATACACCTCGTAGATCCTCACTGACGGGCAATCTGTCGTCTAGCAGAGGAAGGTATACACCTCGTTGATCCTCACTGACGGGCAATCTGTCGTTTAGCAGAGGAAGGCACCGTTGATCCTCACGACGGGCAATCGTCGTTTGCAGAGGAAGGATACCTCGTTGATCCCCCGACGGGCAATCTGTCGTTTAGCAGAGGAAGGTATACACCTCGTAGATCCTCACTGACGGGCAATCTGTCGTCTAGCAGAGGAAGGTATACACCTCGTAGATCCTAAAGCCTTCGTCTGGTACTTCACTTGGTATGTAATTGTTGCTGCTTTAAACTCACTGGATGGGCTGACAGCTGGACGGTATCCGATATGTATTTCACGAAGCAATAAACCTGGGTGGGTCTTTCAAAACTCTGGCTTACCGTGAAAATCTTTTGTAACCCTAAATATCGAGTAGAAATTGTGTTGACTAATCAGGCCATCAGGCCTGACTGTGATGTCTCGTTTGCCCATTTGCGATGTTCCTCTTCTATGAGTGCCTCTTTGCCTCTCTCTTGACTGCTCGACATGGCTTGTGTCCTTGCCAGCCTCACTGACGCCAAGACATTTACATGCTCAGGTTGGGACAAAATGAGTGAAACGAGGCTTTACTTGCCTCTCACAGACCAGCTTCATCGCCCCCTCTGACACACATCACAACATCCTCTCCTGCCATACTTTGTAAATATAAACTGAGTATATATATATGAAACTGTAAGCCTGTGTGAGTCTCTTAGGGCAAGAAGTGGTTTGGAGAGGTTTGATCCTCAGTCAGTCAGTTAAAAGCAAAGACAGACTTCTGCTTCAGCAAGATTTCCTGTTTTTATTTTTTATCTGTAAGGTAATGGAGTCCGTTTGAAAGAGCTGTCTGTGGCAGCCACAGACCACCTTGACTGAGTATAAAACAAAAACTTTAGCGAACTCAAGGTTCAAGGTTCTTGTTGAACTTTAGGGGTCTGGTGAATGGGCGGAGATATTTCCTTCACTAATGCTTTAATGTGACACTTATTTCATGGCTCCGTAATGAATGTATTTTAAGTGGAGTAAACGCAGTGTGAGTGATTTAGTGAGGCATTACTGTTTGTTTATGTTCTCCAGGCAGAAGCAAGGGTAGGAGAGGGAGAGAGAGAGAGAGAGAGAGAGAGAGAGAGAGAGAGAGAGAGAGAGAGGAGAAGACTGACTTTGCAGGCAAGACTGAGGTTTTCTGCAGAGAACGACTATTTACTACTATCGCGACTAAGAGTTATATATTCTTACGTAGATGGCTTAGGCCGGTTAGTAAAGCGGCAGGCTCTCTCCCCACCCTCCACTCCCTCCGTTCACCATATGACAGAGAGAGACAGAGACAGACACACAGCCAGACAGAGACAGAGAGACAGAGACAGAGACAGAAAATGTAAACACCAGTGAAGAACTTAGAAAACTCTTGCTCAGGAGATCACAGTCCTGGAAGAAACTAGCAGCAATATCTTCCCTCAACAACTGCTTGTAAGCCACTTATCATGGCCCGGTAATGAATGTACTTTGGCAGTGGATATAAAAGATCTCATTCCTCTGCCCAAAACATTCTGTTCTTTTATTTCTTAGGAGCAGATAGGAAGGTAGGAGAGGAGACAATATGCCAGTGGAGGCCACTTCTGCCGTTGGTTGGCCACTTTCTGCCTGTTGGTGCCACTATTTGCCCTGTGGTTGAACGCTATTTCTGCCCGTAAGGTTCCACTTTCTACGTTGATTGCTGCACTTTTGCCCCGTTAGTAGCTGCACTTTCTCCCCGTTGTGCTGCCACTTTCTGCCGTTGGTAGGCAGTCAGCCACGCCAGAGAGAAGAGACAGCAGACTGTCCCCAGTGGTGACTGCACTTCTGCCCGTGATGCTGCACTTTCCCTGGAGCTGCCACTTTCTGCCTCCTGGTCAGCTGCCACTCGCCAGTTGGTTGTGCCAGTTTTAGGCCCGTTGGTTGCTGCCACTTCTCTGCCCCTTGTGCTGCCACTTTCTCCTAGTTCTGCCACTTTCGACCCGTTGAGGAATGCTCACTTTGCCCTGTTGGAGCCACTTTCTGCCCCGTTGGTTGCTGCCACTTTCTGCCCCGTTGGTTGCTGCCACTTTCTGCCCCGTTGGTTGCTGCCACTTTCTGCCCCGTTGGTTGCTGCCACTTTCTGCCCCGTTAATTGCTGCCACTTTCTGCCCCGTTGGTTACTGCCACTTTCTGCCCCGTTGGGTGCTGCCACTTTCTGCCCCGTTGGTTGCTGCCACTTTCTGCCCCGTTTGTTGCTGCCACTTTCTGCCCCGTTGGTTGCTGCACTTTCTGCCCCGTTGGTTGCTGCCACTTTCTGCCCCGTTGGTTGCTGCCACTTTCTGCCCCGTTGGTTGCTGCCACTTTCTGCCCCGTTGGTTGCTGCCACTTTCTGCCCCGTTGGTTGCTGCCACTTTCTGCCCCGTTGGTTGCTGCCACTTTCTGCCCCGTTGGTTGCTGCCACTTTCTGCCCCGTTGGTTGCTGCCACTTTCTGCCCCGTTGGTTGCTGCCACTTTCTGCCCCGTTGGTTGCTGCCACTTTCTGCCCCGTTGGTTGCTGCCACTTTCTGCCCCGTTGGTTGCTGCCACTTTCTGCCCCGTTGGTTGCTGCCACTTTCTGCCCCGTTGGTTGCTGCCACTTTCTGCCCCGTTGGTTGCTGCCACTTTCTGCCCCGTTGGTTGCTGCCACTTTCTGCCCCGTTGGTTGCTGCCACTTTCTGCCCCGTTGGTTGCTGCCACTTTCTGCCCCGTTGTGTTGCTGCCACTTTCTGCCCCGTTAGTTGCTGCCACTTTCTGCCCCGTTGGTTGCTGCCACTTTCTGCCCCGTTGGTTGCTGCCACTTTCTGCCCCGTTGGTTGCTGCCACTTTCTGCCCCGTTGGTTGCTGCCACTTTCTGCCCCGTTGGTTGCTGCCACTTTCTGCCCCGTTGGTTGCTGCCACTTTCTGCCCCGTTGGTTACTGCCACTTTCTGCCCCGTTGGGTGCTGCCACTTTCTGCCCCGTTGGTTGCTGCCACTTTCTGCCCCGTTGGTTGCTGCCACTTTCTGCCCCGTTGGTTGCTGCCACTTTCTGCCCCGTTGGTTGCTGCCACTTTCTGCCCCGTTGGTTGCTGCCACTTTCTGCCCCGTTGGTTGCTGCCACTTTCTGCCCCGTTGGTTGCTGCCACTTTCTGCCCCGTTGGTTGCTGCCACTTTCTGCCCCGTTGGTTGCTGCCACTTTCTGCCCCGTTGGTTGCTGCCACTTTCTGCCCCGTTGGTTGCTGCCACTTTCTGCCCCGTTGGTTGCTGCCACTTTCTGCCCCGTTGGTTGCTGCCACTTTCTGCCCCGTTGGTTGCTGCCACTTTCTGCCCCGTTGGTTACTGCCACTTTCTGCCCCGTTGGTTGCTGCCACTTTCTGCCCCGTTGGTTGCTGCCACTTTCTGTCCCGTTGGTTGCTGCCACTTTCTGCCCCGTTGGTTGCTGCCACTTTCTGCCCCGTTGGTTGCTGCCACTTTCTGCCCTGTTGGTTGCTGCCACTTTCTGCCCCGTTGGTTGCTGTCACTCTCTGCCCCGTTGGTTGCTGCCACTTTCTGCTCTGTTAATTGCTGCCACTTTCTGCTATGTTGGTTGCTGCCACTTTCTGCCCTGTTGGTTGCTGCCACTTTCTGTCCCGTTGGTTGCTGCCACTTTCTGCCTTGTTTGTTGCTGCCACTTTCTGCTCTGTTGGTTGCTGCCACTTTCTGCCCTGTGTGTTGCTGCCACTTTCTGTTCTGTTGGTTTCTGCCCCGTTGGTTGCTGCCACTTTATGCCCTTTTGGTTGCTGCCAATTTCTGCCCTGTTGGTTGCTTCCATTTGCTGCCCTGTTGATTGCTGCCACTTGCTCCCCTGTTGGTTGCTGCCACTTTCTGCCCTGTTGGTTTCTGCCAACTTTCTGCCCCGTTGGTTGCTGCCACTTGCTGCCCTATTGGGTCATGCCACTTTCTGCCCCGTTGGTTGCTGCCACTTTCTGCCCAGTTGGATGCTGTCATTTTCTGCCCCGTTGGTTGCTGCCACTTTCTGCCCTGTTGGGTGCTGCCACTGTGTGCCCCATTGGGGGCTGCCACTTTCTGCCCTGTTGGGTGCTGCCACTTTCTGTCCCATTGGGGGCTGCCCCTTTCTGTCCTGTTAGGTGCTGCCATTTTCTGCCCCGTTGGGTGCTGTCATTTTCTGCCCTGTTGAGTGCTGCTACTTTCTGCCCTGTTGGGTGCTGCCACTTTCTGCCCCATTGGGGGCTGCCACTTTCTGTCCTGTTAGGTGCTACCACTTTCTGCCCCGTTGGGAGCTGCCACTTTCTGCCCTGGTGGGTGCTGCCACTTGCTGCCCAGTTGGGTGCTGGCACTTTCTGATCTGTTGGCTGCAGCCACTTTCTGTCCTGTTGGTTGCTGCCACTTTCTGTCCCGTTGAGTGTTGCCATTTTCTGCCCCGTTGGGTGGTACTGTTACTTTCTGTCGCGTTGGGTGATACTGTTACCTTGTGTCCCGTTGGGTGGTACTATTACCTTGTGTCCCGTTGGGTGGTACTGTTACCTTGTGTCCCGTTATGCGGTAATGCTACTTTCTGCAACGTTGGGTGGTACTCTTACTTCTGCCCCGTTGACTGCTGCTGTTGCTGTTGCTGTTGCTGCTGCTGTTGCTGCTGCTGCTTCCTTCCTTGTAGAGAGCTGCTCCATAAACTGTCTGGCTAGCTCCAGTAAGAGTACCGCTGCCATCAGTAAGAACTTTAATACCTGTTCTTCATGTTCAGTACCTCCATCAATAACCTCAGTCCTACCATTAACAACCCCTTCAACTTCACTTACACCTTCAGTCCCTCCACTAATAGCCACCGCCTTCAAACCCTCCACTAATAGCCACCGCCTTCAAACCCTCCACTAATAGCCACCGCCTTCAAACCCTCCACTAATAGCCACCGCCTTCAAACCCTCCACTAATAGCCACCGCCTTCAAACCCTCCACTAATAGCCACCACCTTCAAACCCCTCCACTAATAACCACCACCTTCAACCCCTTCACTAAAATCCACCACCTTCAAACCCTCCACTAATAGACACCACCTTCAAAACCCTCCACTAACATCCACCACCTTCAGCCCCTCCACTAATAGCCACTACCTTCAGCCCTTCCACTAATAACCACTACCTTCAAACCCTCCACTAATAGCCACCACCATCAAACCCTCCACTAATAGCCACCACCATCAAACCCTTTACTAATAGCCACCACCATCAAACCTTCCACTAATAGCCACAACCATCAAACCCTCCACTAATAGCCACCACCATCAAACCCTCCACTAATAGCCACCACCATCAAACCCTCCACTAATAGCCACCACCATCAAACCCTTTACTAATAGCCACCACCATCAAACTTTCCACTAATAGCAACCACCATCAAACCTTCCACTAATAGCCACCACCATCAAACCCTCCACTAATAGCCACCACCATCAAACCCTCCACTAATAGCCACCACCATCAAACCCTCCACTAATAGCCACCACTATCAAACCCTCCACTAATAGCCACCACCATCAAACCCTCCACTAATAGCCACCACCTTCAGCCCCTCCACTAACATCCACCACCTTCAGCCCCTCCACTAATAGCCACCACCATCAAACCCTCCACTAATAGCCACCACCATCAAACCCTCCACTAATAGCCACCACCATCAAACCCTCCACTAATAGCCACCACCATCAAACCCTCCACTAATAGCCACCATCATCAAACCCTCCACTAATAGCCACCATCATCAAACCCTCCACTAATAGCCACCACCATCAAACCCTCCACTAATAGCCACCACCATCAAACCCTCCACTAATAGCCACCACCATCAAACCCTCCACTAATAGCCACCACTATCAAACCCTCCACTAATAGCCACCACCATCAAACCCTCCACTAATAGCCACCACCTTCAGCCCCTCCACTAACATCCACCACCTTCAGCCCCTCCACTAATAGCCACCACCATCAAACCCTCCACTAATAGCCACCACCATCAAACCCTCCACTAATAGCCACCACCATCAAACCCTCCACTAATAGCCACCACCATCAAACCCTCCACTAATAGCCACCAATATCAAACCCTCCACTAATAGCCACCACCATCAAACCCTCCACTAATAGCCACCACCTTCAGCCCCTCCACTAACATCCACCACCTTCAGCCCCTCCACTAATAGCCACCACCATCAAACCCTCCACTAACATCCACCACCTTCAGCCCCTCCACTAATAGCCACCACCATCAAACCCTCCACTAATAGCCACCATCATCAAACCCTCCACTAATAGCCACCACCATCAAACCCTCCACTAATAGCCACCACCATCAAACCCTCCACTAATAGCCACCACCATCAAACCCTCCACTAATAGCCACTATCATCAAACCCTCCACTAATAGCCACCACCATCAAACCCTCCACTAATAGCCACCACCATCAAACCCTCCACTAATAGCCACCATCATCAAACCCTCCACTAATAGCCACCATCATCAAACCCTCCACTAATAGCCACCACCATCAAACCCTCCACTAATAGCCACCACCATCAAACCCTCCACTAATAGCCACCACCTTCAAAAAACCCTCATCGTTAACTTCTACGTAAAAATTAATATTTTTCCCAATAACGAATTGAAAAAAGGAACTATGAGAAAACATTATTATGTTAAAGCTGTCAGTAATTCAGACAGCCGTCAGTAATGCAGACAGCTGTCAGTAATGCAGACAGCTGTCAGTAATGCAAACAGCTGTCAGTAATGCAGACAGCTGTCAGTAATGCAGACAGCTGTCAGTAATGCAGACAGCTGTCAGTAATGCAGACAGCTGTCAGTAATGCAGACAAATGTCAGTAATGCAGACAGCTGTCAATAATGCAGACAGCTGTCAGTAATACAGACAACTGTCAGTAATATAGACAGCTGTCAGTAATGCAGACAGCTGTCAGTAATGCAGACAAATGTCAGTAATGCAGACAGCTGTCAATAATGCAGACAGCTGTCAGTAATACAGACAACTGTCAGTAATATAGACAGCTGTCAGTAATGCAGGCAAATGTTAGTAATGCAGACAGCTGTCAGTAATGCAGACAGCTGTCAGTAATGCAGACAGCTGTCAGTAATGCAGACAAATGTCAGTAATGCAGACAGCTGTCAATTATGCAGACAGCTGTCAGTAATACAGACAACTGTCAGTAATATAGACAGCTGTCAGTAATGCAGACAAATGTTAATGCAGCAGCTGTCAGTAATTCAGACAGCTGTCAATAATGCAGACAGCTGTCAGTAATACAGACAACTGTCAGTAATATAGACAGCTGTCAGTAATGCAGACAAATGTCAGTAATGCAGACAGCTGTCAATAATGCAGACAGCTGTCAGTAATACAGACAACTGTCAGTAATATAGACAGCTATCAGTAATGCAGACAAATGTCAGTAATGCAGACAGCTGTCAGTAATTCACAGCTGTCAGTAATGCAGACAGCTGTCAGTAATGTAGACAAATGTCAGAATGCAGCTGTCAATGCAAGCTGTATCAGACAGCTGTCAGTAATGCAGACAGCTGTCAGTAATGCAGACAGCTGTCAGTAATGCAGACAGCTGTCAGTAATGCAGACAGCTGTCAGTAATGCAGACAGCTGGCGTCGTCTTCATGTAAGATAGTATAGGCAATGAACTTGTCAAATTATATTCAGATGAAAGCAACAAGGGGACACAGGAAAGCTGCTTAATGAACCTACATTATTCAGGAGTGTCACTCAGCTTCAATAATTTGCAAGGCTCAAAACAACATTGCAAATGATGTTTCTTTTTGGGTCTAACCTGAGAGAAGTGAGCGAAAGGTCAGATCTCTCTGTGTCAACAGTGAAAAGAAATGTGTTTTGTGAAATAGGAAGACAGGAATGTTTTAGGGTGGTCAGGTAGGTTCACTTGCGAATGCTAGACGTGTCCTACCTTCACCTAATCAGACCAACTAGCGTATTTTTCTAACGAGAGAATGTGTCATAATTGCTTACTAGTAGGGTTATTGAAGCTAAAACGTTAAGTAGCTTCAAAATTAGGTTGGATAAATACATGAGTGAGAGGAGTTGGATTTAAGCGGGACTTGCACATGAGTTATAAGGGTTATAAAAGCTTATTGCTTGAGTAGCAATGGAAATGGACTGGGAAAATGCTTTTGTTGGTGGGTTGGATTTGAGAAGGACTTGCCCAGTATGGGCCAATAGGCCTGTTGCAGTGTTCCTCCTTTCTCATGTTACGTTCTTATACCTGTCAGTATTATGAATGACAGTTTGATGAATAAGACACACGGGCCCTGGGACAGGTATTGACATAAATTTCTCATTAGTATACATACACAATCCCCTATGTCTAATAAAATAAATATATATACAATATGGAATTAACAGAGAAAAATGTTATGTGGCTAAGTATCGCTGGTGTAGGTAAATTCTAAGTCAGTTTAAGTAGTTGAAAAACAAACATTTTGTGTTGAGCTCGATAACCAGTGGCTTCCTCAGGATATATTTTCTTCTTATTTCTTCTTGAGACGTTTGATCTGCGTGGGTCATTAAGAGCGGGGAAGGATGACTTACAACACTGAAGAAGGATATTTTATAGGTGAAGTTGGCTAATGGGGTTTAATGTCTACCTACTATACTAGGGTTATTAATGTTGCGTGTAACCTTTTCAACAGCAGACAAGAATACTTTAATTTGTAAAATAGAGACTAAGGTAAACTCTCAGTATATATACGCTGAGATAAATACACCTTTCGGTGCATATATCCTTGGCTGAGGATATATGACCCCGGGAATTTTATACACAAGAAATCTTCAAGTAAGTGCAGTTGGGTCACTATATTCTTGCCAATGACCCGACATTAAGCTCAGTATGACCTTCCCGGGGAGTTTCAGAGCTTCCAAGGTAATCTAATATTAATTGCACCCCTAGACCCACTTTTCTAATCCTAATCCTCTAGAGGACGGTGACCCCGAGCCAGCGGAAATATATTTTATACGACACAGAAGAAATAAATCTCATTCTGGTTTTCCATCAACGCTGGAGAGACATATTACTCCTGGGACCTCACAAATATGAATCATTTACCCTAGTAGAGTTTCACTCTTGAGTAAGTAATTTATTAGTTGGCAGCTAAATTATATGTTATAAGTACGAGCGTATATGTCAGTGATTGCTTTGTTGTGGTTTAACATAGGTTGAAGCATCACGGGTTCAGACATAGGTTGAAGCATCACGGGTTCAGACATAGGTTGAAGCATCACGGGTTCAGACATAGGTTGAAGCATCACGGGTTCAGACATAGGTTGAAGCATCACGGGTTCAGACATAGGTTGAAGCATCACGGGTTCAGACATAGGTTGAAGCATCACGGGTTCAGACATAGGTTGAAGCATCACGGGTTCAGACATAGGCTGAAGCATCACGGGTTCAGACATAGGTTGAAGCATCACGGGTTCAGACATAGGTTGAAGCATTACGGGTTCAGACATAGGTTGAAGCATCATGGGTTCAGACATAGGTTGAAGCATCATGGGTTCAGACATAGGTTGAAGCATCACGGGTTCAGACATAGGTTGAAGCATCACGGGTTCTTACATAGGTTGAAGCATCACGGGTTCAGACATAGGTTGAAGCATCACGGGTTAATAATTCAGGCGGTGAATCGTCCGAGATTTAAAGTGAAATGATTATTTAAGGAAAAATAAACACATAAACAGTATAATGGATCACATTATACTGTCTATGTGTTTATTTTTCCATTGTGTCGGTATTTTATACCATTTATTTCCATGATTATTTAAGCTGTATAGCTTGAAACGTCATAACATTATTATGCAACGGAATGTGACACGTCATGTGTTGAACCATGATAAAGAGAGAGAGAGAGGTCAAAGTCTTATATATAACAAGATGTTCTTCGACTGAACTAGCCTGATTAAGTTTATCATATAAATAATAAAGTCTAAGCTTATCTGAACTAGCTAATGTGACAAAAAAAAAAATTGGTTTAAAAGGAACTATATTTTTGGTTACTTAAACTATTCAGTCCAGGGAGAGTAAACAGTGATCGCTGCTGCTGCTGCTGCTTCTGTGACTCGCTCGAGGGCCATTGTCTAACCAACACCTGCGTGGCACCCGCATCATAGTGCCGGTAAAACTGACACGGGTCACTTTACGACAATCATCGCCGTCTGGTCATCTCGCCTCACAAATAAACCAGCACTAGCGACTACATCCCAGAGCAAAGCTCCAATTACCAACATTATTATTCCAGCGGAATTTCCTGAGCGATTATCTCCGGTTAGCATCGCTTATTCCAATTTATAACATCATTTTTTCCGAAACATTCACGCAATGTAACTAGATTGATTCGTGATGCGCTGGGTCGTAAGTACCTCGAGTGAGCCTTGTTTGTTCGATACGAGGATATGTATTTTTAAGCAGGGGTTATTTACGTCACGGCGAAATCATGAATATTTCAGAGGATGGGGGAGAACTAGGGTCAAAAAAATCAGCCTACACGCGGAGGTATAAACAAGCTCTGCTGCCAGTCTTAAACTGTTTACGTTAATAAATGGAAAGATTTGTTAGGGAAAAAATAGTATTTTAGGTGAAGGTTGTTCAGAAGTGAGGGATTATCTGATATATACACTGAGAGATTGATATGTGGGAGGTTAGAATCTTTTAGAATATATACTCTGTGAGGTTTATATCTCCCAGGCCATATACAGAGAGAGATTTGTATCTGAGAAAATATATACACTGAGAGGTTTATATCTCCCAGGCCATATACAGAGAGAGATTTGTATCTGAGAAAATATATACACTGAGAGGTTTATATCTCCCAGGCCATATACAGAGAGAGATTTGTATCTGAGAAAATATATACACTGAGAGGTTTATATCTCCCAGGCTATATACAGAGAGAAATTTATATATGTGAGGTTAGTATCTTTCAGACTATATTCACTGTGAGGTTTGTATCTCTTGGGATATATACTACACCGAAAGATATATGTCTGAGAGGTTAATATCTTGAGAGAGTTATACCTAAAAGATTTATATTTTTCAGGCTATATAAACCGAGGGATTTATATCTGATGGATTAATATTTCCTCAGGCTATATACACAGAGAGAGATTTATATCTCTTATTATATATACACTGGAAGGTTTATATTTGTAAAGTTTACATTTCTCAAAGTATATACACTCAGAAATTCACATCTTTTTCTTTGTATATACACTGCGAGAATAGTTTAATCCCCATTTTAGGGATTAAAGTAATCCTGATTGACTGTACACAGGTGAATAAGCAACTTTAATGGCCCTCGTACAGTCGATAGTCTTCAAACGTAACAAACGATGCAGACCATCTGAGGAAGGGTTATCTACTGCTTTAATCCATGAAATAGGGATTAAAATTAGTAGGAAAGGAGAGAGAGAGAGAGAGAGAGAGAGAGAGAGAGAGAGAGAGAGAGAGAGAGAGAGAGAGAGAGAGAGTGAGAGAGAGATGATCTAGGTAACAGTTCTTAGCTTGTAAAAAAAGTTAGAAACCCTAAACCTGATTTGTAGAACCCTGTGTAAGAGAGAGAGAGAGAGAGAGAGAGAGAGAGAGAGAGAGAGAGAGAGAGAGAGAGAGAGAGAGAGAGAGAGAGAGAGAAAGGAAATTTTAAATACTCATTTCATGATCTCTTCGCTATCCTCAAGCCCCCTCAAAGGAAGGGAGGGAGGGATTGAACGAATAAAGAAGATAGACGGAGGAGAGAAGAGAGATATCATGGTGGCTGGAACTAGCCGTGTTGAGTGCCGTGCTCAGTTTCACACGGGAGGGACAATGTGGGAGCAGGCGGCCGGAGCAATTAACACGGGAGATTGCCTGGAAATTAAGTGATTAGGTGATGAGTTGTGGGGGAGGTGGGGGAAGGAAGGGGAAGTGGGGGAGGACGAGACATCTTGTCATATCACTCTGACGAGCGATTATTTCCACTTACTGCTAGAGAGCGATATAATAAATATATTTCCATGGGAGCGCCACTGGGAGTATATTTCTGGCGCACGCGCGTGCAGCAGCAGCTGGCGGGGAAGCTCGTACGGAAATATACCGTGTATGATAATATATCACACACGGAAGTATAACAAACAAACAGAAATATAACTCACACAGAAATATAACTGACACAAAAATGTAACTCACACAGGAGTATAACTCACATAGAAATATTACTCATACTGAAGTATAACTCACACAGAAATATAACTCATACTGAAGTATAACTCACACAGACATATAACTCACACAGAAATATAACTCACACAGAAATATAACTCACAGAAATATAGCTCACACGGAAGTATAACTCACACAGAAATATAACTCACACAGAAATATAACTTACACAGAAATATAACTTACACAGAAATATAACTTACACAGAAATATAACTTACACAGAAATATAACTCAGACAGAAATATAACTCATACAGAAATATGCAAAACAACCCAGGGTTAAAGTGAATGCTAGCTCTAGGTTTTTCGTGTTGTAATCAACACATCATCAGGAGCTTGCAATGCTGCAGTAAAGAGGAGGTCCAAGCAAATACTACTAACAAAACATTCACTTCAACCCCCTAACAAACACATTCACTTCAACCCCCTAACAAAAACATTCACTTCAACCCCCTAACAAAAACATTCACTTCAACCCCCTAACAAAAACTCAGTAAAAACATTCTCCCAAACTCACTTTCAATACAACCCAAAGAAAATGCCTCAATAACTTCATCAACTCATGAGCAAGTCCCACTCAATAACTCCATCAACTCATGAGCAAGTCCCACTCAATAACTCCATCAACTCATGAGCAAGTCCCACTCAATAACTCCATCAACTCATGAGCAAGTCCTACTCAGTTCCAGTCCCTCTCACCCATGTATTTATCTAACGAAAAGAAAATTCATTTTTTTTAGTTTCAGCGTGGTTAATAATACAGTAGATGAGATGTTGTAGGGAATGCGTAGTTGTAGGTATAGGCATGGTAGAGCCCATGGGGGCCAAGACGTGAAAAAAATCGACGGTCTTACACACCCACGTTTAACTAACAATCTGTCATATATGTGTATACCTGGAGTATACCTGGAGGGGGTTTCGGGGATCAACGCCCCCGCGGCTCTGTCTGTGACCAGGCTTCGCGGTGGATAAGAGCCTGATAAACCAGGCTGTTACTGTCGACCACACGCAAACCGACGTACGAACCACAGCCCGGATGGTCAGGTACTTACTTTAGAAGCCTGTCCAGCGCCTTCTTGAAGACACCAAGGGGTCTATTGGTAATCCTCTTTATGTATGCTGGGAGGCAGTTGGAAAGTCTTGGGCCGCTGACACTTATTTTGTTGTCTCTTTGTGTAATCGTGGCGCCCCTGCTTTTCATTGGGGGAATGTTGCATCTCCTTCCCAGTCTTTTGCTTTCGTAAGGAGTGATTTTCGTGTGCAAATTTGGGACTAGTCCCTCTAGGATTTTCCATGTGTATATTATCATGCATCTTTCTCGTCTGCGTCCCAGGGAGTACAAATCAAGGGACTTTAACAGTTCCCAGTAATTTAGGTGTTTTATCGTCCTTATATGTGCCGTGAAAATTCTCTGTACATTCTCCAGGTCAGTAATTTCGACTGCTATGAAAAGGGCCGTTCGTGTACAGCAATATTCCAGCCTGGAGAGAACAAGCAATTTGAAGAAAATCATCATGGGCTTGGCATCCTTAGTTTTGAAGGTTCTCATTATCCATCCTATAATTTTCCTGGCAGATGCAGTAGATACATTGTTGTGATCTTTGAAACTGAGATCCTCTGATATGTATATATATATATATATATATATATATATATATATATATATATATATATATATATATATATATATATATATATATATATATATATATATATATATATATATATATATATATATACATACATACAATATATATATATATATTATTGTAACCACGAACGAGTGGTATTGATCAATAACTACACTGCACAAGCCAGGAGTCGAACCCATGATGCTTTGGCCCGCCAAAGGGCTACTCTTAAGGATTGTGTGGTTCAGTAGACTAGAGCGTCATGTGTTTTCGCTCATCATGAGGCGGGCCAAAGCATCATGGGTTCGACCCCTGGCTAGTGCAGTGTAGTTATTGATCAATACCACTCGTTCGTGGTTACAATAATATAATATACTGCTTGTTGAGCTAGTACACCAAACAGGGAATAGAATGAAATTAGCTTAGATGCGTCCACACCACCGTATGTCCTTGGGTAGCGAGTACAACATTCAGTGCTAGATAAATGTAGATAAATGCAAAGTTCTAAAGCTCGGGAATGTTCATAACCCTAGCACCTACCAGCTTAATAATGTTGAACTCAGCCGTACAGAATGCGAAAAGAATCTGGGGGTTATGGTAAGCAGCAACCTCAAACCAAGTCAGCAATGCCTAAGCGTAAGAAATAAAGCAAATAGATTACTGGGATTTATATCAAGAAGTGTAAGCAACAGAAGTCCAGCGGTTATATTACAGCTTTATACATCATTAGTAAGGCCTCACCTAGATTATGCAGCTCAGTTCTGGTCTCCATTTTACAGAATGGATATAAATTCGTTAGAAAACATTCAGCGACGAATGACAAAGTTAATTCATAGCACTAGAAATCTTCCGTATGAAGAAAGATTGAAGACCCTTAAATTACATTCACTTGTAAGACGAAGAATGAGGAGAGACATGATCGAGGTATATAAGTGGAAGATGGGTATTAATAAGGGGATATAAATAAGGTCTTGAGAATATCTCTCAAGAGAACCCGCAATAATGGATTCAAATTGGATAAGTTTAGATTTAGAAAGGATATAGGAAAATATTGGTTTGGAAATAGGGTAGTTGATGAGTGGAACAGTCTGCCTAGTAGGGTCATTGAAGCTATGACCTTGGGTAGTTTCAAATTTAGGTTGGATAAATTCATGAGTGAGAGGGGTTGGATTTGAGTGGGAATTGCACTTGAGTTAATAGAATCTTCAAAGCTTATTTCTTGGGTAGAATTGAAAATTAGGTTGGGCAATTATTCTGTTAGTGGGATGGATTGTGAAGAACCTGCCTAGTATGGGCCAACAGGCCTGCTGCAGTGTTCCTCCTTTCTTATGTTCTTATTATGCGCTACTCTTAAGGATTGTGTGGTTCAGTGGACTAGAGCGTCCTGTGTTTTCGCTCACCATGAGGCGGACCAAAGCATCATGGGTTCGACCCTTTGCTAGTGCAGTGTAGTTATTGATATATATATATGCAAAAAGATCACAGTAATCAGGTGATATCAAAATATGCAAGACAACCACTATGAAAAAATAGAGGAATTCCAAGCGCTTTCGTGACTACTCACATTATCAAGGAACTATAAAAGGAAACATGACAAGAAGGCTTATAAAGGGGAAGAATACACCTCACAGTCACATTACACTAACAAAGACAACACCTCACAGTAGCGTAACATCGTACGACTCTGTGAAGAGGAACATAAGAAAGGACCTGAAACTCTTCCCAAGAATTAAGATTAGTCCAATTTATCATTAAATTCTTCCCAAATTTTATTAATTATAAAAGAATCCAATTTATATAAACCAAAAGAAATATTCATATTATTTTCAAAACTGCTTTTAATGAAACATGATTCTATTATATTCCTTTCAACCATGGACTTGCTTGATACAACCTTCTCAGCATTTTGAAAATCAATTGGATGGTTAAAATCTCTCACATGAATAAATAGAGCATTAGAATCTTGGCCAGTTCTAATGCT